>VDFB02181326.1:0-11821 GCA_007258455.2 Sequoia sempervirens | reverse complement strand
TGCCCTATCATTGTACCCCTATGCTGTTTCATGGAATGATGGTAGGACTTTGTGCTGCCCTTGAGAGGTACAATATTGAAAATTTAAAGTTTTTGGTTAGGCTCATGACCCAAATTGAAAATTTTACTATAGAAAAGCCGAAAAAATTCCTACACCATTGTAAAGATCATGAAATTCTACTACATTCTTTTTTAAAAAAGCACAAAAAAATACTTTCGTATGACCAAGATATGGTCATTTGAAGATAGGGTAAAAAATTCCTAATTACCAGTCAATAGCAAAGTTTTCATGATTTCTAAACATTTGCATTATTTTTCTTTCCTTCGCTAGTTGAGAACCTACACCTTTGACTTATTTCCATGCTTTTGAATTATTTCCAAGCCTTTGACTTATATTCATGCTTTTGTCTTTGAGCCTTTGATCAGAAAGCTCACTTTTGATTGTGCTAGGTTTTAAATCATTTCCTTTGACTGAATCCATGCCTTTGACTAAGATCCTCACCAAAGTTCTTATGTCTTTTGACTAAAAATCTCTGATTTTTGAAAATCTCACTTTTTCTTGGAGCTTTATGAGCACTTTCTCACAATCCTTGCATTTGACTTTAGCATTTTCTTAGAACCTTGGTATGTGTTTGCTTGTCATCATGTTTTGTGTCATTATGTGTCACTTACCTATTTAGAGTAAAACCCTAACACGATGAAAATGATTACAGGTGGTCATCCTATTATATAGCGAGACCCAGATGGTGGTTTGTAGCTTGGTCTATAGAGTCTTTCCCTTTTTGTTGGGCAGTGTATTTGATCTTTATTATGTTGTTCTTAAGAGACATATTGTAGACATGATTTTTTTGTATATATATTCATCAGCCTAGTCGAGGCCTTGTATATATGTTATGATATTTTATTATCCTATCACACTTGTTTCACTGATGACAAAGTACTATGGCATTCCCATCTTTTGATGATGATATATGTGAGATATACCTTCTTTGATTTAGCTTCATTTTATGCTTCATGGATGACGATGTATGATGATGTATGCATTTGACATGGATGAATATGTAGGATGAATGGATCATATTTTGTATCATATGATGTTTTATTATGGATGATCAATATATAATTTTGATAAATGATGTTTATGTGGTGTTGATATATGATGGATGTATGCCCCATACATGATTTTTTTTGGTTTATTATCATCATGATGTGTATTGATGATTTTTGTGAATGGAGGATGATACATGGTACTAATGATATTGCTATACATGATGGATGTTAGTAAGAAATATTGATGATTGATAGAAATATGATGTTAATTAGAGGAAATATTGATGATTGATAGAAATGTGATGTTGTTAGTAGTTGATGAGTTGCTTTCATTTTACTTGGAGACTTTGCAATTTGAACAATCCTTTTTGATATAGCAAATAAATACAATGCACCAAGGTATTAATCACCATGGTGATTTTGTATCTATTTCATGAACTTTGACTCTACAAACAAAGAGTATTCTTGCTACTACCATACATACGAAAACCCTATTTATAATGTATGGCTGAGAAGTTTATAACATGTCGGACCAGTAACACAAGAGATATTAAGAACCTAACATTTCATTGTTACATCTATTGCTCCAAAGATGACTTCCACACACAAAATAAAAGCAAGTATTTGCCATGGTAGTATAACAAGAATATCCACAAAAAGAAAATCAAAATGATGCTCAATTTCCCCCATTCCTTCTTCTCTAAATCCTTATGGACATCCTCAAGTGATCCTAGGAATGAGTCAATAATGTAAATCACAAAAATAAGACAACAAAAAGATTTAAAAAATATTGTCATATCACTTGCCATATATGTTTGGGGTGGGTCTATTATCCAATATTGATCATGTCTATCATAGGAACAGATCCATTAAGACATATCTTAGGTTGTTGGGTCTTGTCAAAAAGATGTGTTTGAATACTTTGACATTGCTTTTCATCTATTTATAATCCAATCTAGGTGATTGTTTTTGCTTGAAGGTTCCAACTTTTGATGTTTCCTTTGTTTGTTTTGTTTGTTTTTTCAAAGGTTGAATGTGATAATTTGTTTATTATGGATGATGTTTTATTGCAAATTGTGATGGGCGGGATGGGTCTTTTTTATTTTTCTAAGTTTTATGATGTTGTTTTTGTTGTTTTCTAGGGACTAACCTAGGGCCTGGGGGTCTCATCAAAGATAATCCTTTCCTACGTTGTACACGCAGAGGCTCCTAGTTCACTTGGTTTGTTTTTAATTTTTTTGACCTTTTCTATTTTGTGCATGTTTTTGGATTTTGGATTTTTTTGATGTTTTTGGATTTTGAATTTTGTAGCTATTTTTGGATTTTGAATTTTTTGACTAAAGTTGAAATAAATAATGTTGGAAACCTAAGGGGACTGACCGAGGGTCTCAAGGGCTTTCAAGCCTTGCCTTCGTTGTACAATATGAGAGACCATGTAGTTCAATCATTTTAACTTAAAGTGTAAACTGTTTTTGGTTTAAACATTGATAATTTGGACTGATATTTTAGTACTGTGTCTAGAGGATATGATGGAGGAAATCAACTTGAACTAATTGAAGGCTGAAGTAAATGTTGATATATCTTAGGAAATCGTCTAGGGTGAAGCAATAATACACATTGTTTTTTATATTATCCAAAAATTTAGTGGATTTTTGGATTTTTTTACTGCCCTCTTGCCCTGGGGTGTGGGATAAAGAAACTGGATTGATATTTCACTTTATTTTCTAGATATTATGTTGTGGGAAAGGTGCTGAACGGTTGTGAGGTTCATGTAGCTATTAATATCCTAGAATTTTTGAGTGAAGGAGAATTAATCCCGTTGTCGGTATCTTCAAAAGGGATGCGAATGCCGAGGGAGCACATGGGAATGGGTTTTCTAGAAGTTTTGTATGAAGTTCTATTTTGGTTGTGTTATCTTTAGGTCATGTTGACCATTTTGTTAACATTTGGTGGATTAGGAATAAAACTTGATCTGTTGTGATCAATGGATTGGGAGGTGGAAAGCATGGATGGGTTTTGAAGCTCTAACTTGTCTAGGTTGCCAACCTTGTCAAAGGTTAGAAAACACAATGGGTTTTATAAATTGCATCATTAGGTCATCTATGGGTTGAAGAGCTTGGTATTTTGGAATCCTATTTAAAGACATGAAACAGAGCCATGAATGGGGTTGGAAAGGAGGATGTTGAAGTTGTAATTAGCTTGTGATCAAGAGAATAGGGACAATTTTAGTGTGCAATTTTTGTTTCTTGTTCTTGTTTCTGATTCAACAAAATAATGAATTGATCAAGGATCTTGGAAGGTTTAGCATGTAGTGTTATTTTCTTAGAAGCATTGTTTGGAACAGTAGCCAACTAGTTATTCATTTTCAAGGGTTCTTGTAAATACTGTGTTCTTCCTTCATTTGCAGTTTTGACTGGTAAATTGTAGAACAATGGGGTTTTAGCTTGCATTGCCACTGTACTTTAAGTATGGTCTTGTTGGGAATGAAGCTAAACTCCATGACTATACATATATTAGGAGTAGGGGTCTATAGAAGTCCAAGAAGTATGCAAAAGGTCTATTCCTAGGCAAGATGGGTATGCTCGGTTTGAAAAGACAGTGCAAAACAGTCACTAACATTGTAGGGGTGTTCACCTTCTAGAAACTCCAGGTGTGTGGAAGTTGAAGGAGGCCTTACAAAGGCTTGGAAAGAATCAGGGGTCTTCACCAGTCCATTTGGTGGCTAAAAGAAGTAGACTGTTCACTGTGTGCACAAGAAGTGGCTTAAAAAGCCCTAAATCTCTCAAAATCAGGTTTACCCCTGTGTACGGCCTATGAAGGCCCAAAACCCCAAAAACCTTGGAGAGCTAGGCAATTGAGCCAGGGTCCGTTTTGGAAGTTTGTGGTGTTCATCAAAGAGTAGGAAGGTTATAGCCTATTGCCGAGGAGCTAAGGGGAGGCCTAATAGGGGCTCGAGGGCTACAGCCTTAAACCCGTAAACAGGTTTTGGTGGTATGATGAAGAGGAATGAAGCGCCAATGAATGAACAAGAAGCCACAGTGGGGAACATGACCTTGGAGAATACCACATACAGCATAAGTTAGTGAGATTTGGAGAGGTAGCAAGCCTTTAGGAAGAATAAGGGCTAGGAAGGAAAATGGAGGAGAAAGCACCAAGTTTGACTTGGTTAGGTGTATGCTATTGATAGAAGGGTTGGCCAGGAGAACTAGGGGTGTCTAAAAAGGTTTTAGGACCTATAGGTTCAAGAAGGTGGTGAGTAACACCAAAGGTTTTTCCAAGGTGAGACCCAAAGCATGGGACAATGATTGTCTCATCCAACCCTAGCTCTATCGAGTATTCCAGGCGGCGTGTTGGTGATACACCTTGTTGTTGGGATGAATTTGGGAAGGGTACCATGTGGTACACCTTATTGTTTGGACAATTCCTAGATCACAATGTGAGCTAGAAGACATATATCAAGATTTATTCTGAAGCAAGAAGTACTTACCCCAAGTGTCTAGCAATGTAGGTGATGGATTATCTTGTGATAACATGTTTGGATAGAGTATGCCCCTTTGGAAAATGGCTCATGGCTCAGATAATGCTAGATATGATAGGATCAATGATAGTGACCCATGTCAAGATGTTTTAAAAAAGCAAGTGTAAAGTGTTCACCAAAACGTTTGTTAAGATCAAGATAAGTTGGATTTGGAAAAAAATGGATTGGATTCATTATGGATATGCTGAGACGCTTCTCCCTGAAATGGCACACGTATATGCCTGATTCTATTCATGATGCCTATTTTCCAGGTTTTCACCATGGTACTTGTCCAAAACGCCACCATAGTGGTTTTCACTGGAGGACGATTTTTCTCTTGACTATTTTCTTGATTTTTTTAAATTTTTTATCGATTTTTGATGTCACACAAAATGCCTATTTACTAGGTTTCCATCATGGTGACAATTTTCTACTTACATAAACCACCTAGTGGTGTTGATGTAGATGCTGCTAGTGTTGATATTCTTGTTGTTGTTTTTATGATGTGCCAATGATATCCTACTTGGAGGAGTTGTTTTGCTAGGATACAGACACTTGAATGTAACCTCTAATAATTCTTATCTTCCTTGTTGATATTGGAGTTAACTTTACCTTAATGTGCACATCATGATAGAGTGCCCTTAGAAACCTTATGATAAAGAGTTGTTGGCAACACATGGTTAATGTGAGATTTGGATATTATGGATGGCAAAATATGTTGAGGGGTATGATTTTTTAGATGGATTGGTCGATAGTTTAGAATCTTTAACTCTCCAAACTTGGTATGATGAGCAATGATGGGTAGATATAGAGACTCGATTGGGACCAACATCTTGATATACTTTGTAAGTCACTCTTGAAGCTTGCTTTTGCATTGCTAGAAATTTTTGATGGATGAACTTCCCTTTTTTATTTTTTCCCATAGTTTCTTCAAATGACTAATGGAGTTTGATAGAGATTATTTTCCTTCTTTTTCTTTTGTATCCATTTGAATCTTTCTTTTCCATTTTTCTTTACTAATTCTTCTGCTTCAATGAATTGTTTTATTGTTGGGAATAACTTTTTCTCTTGTTGTTTATCCCAATCAGAGGGTTGAAAATTATATGGATGATGATTCATGATATGGCTAGTTGTAGCATTGGTAAAAATTTCATCATAAGGACTCTTTGTGATCTCTATGTTGATGCTTGCATTCGATAAAGTTTCCCCCAGTATGATAGAGGTATCACTGATACGTTTATATCCTTTACTTATTGAATAACCAAGACCTTGATGCTTAGGATTGCCAATAATTTGTACTGGTGTTATGATACCATATTCATGCTTACCTAATCCTTTGTCTTGATAATCAATCTATTGAAAAAATTATTTAGAGTAGGATATAATTTACCTTGGAAACATGGTGCTACTCCTCTACTCTATTGTGGATCTTCAAATGTGATAGCTTTTTTATGGGTAGAATCATCCATATGTGGGATAACTTCTTGATTAATATTTTCAACTTGATCCTATGAAATATCAGATTTTGATGGCCCTTCAAAATGTATTGGTGTTTCCTTGACTATTGTATACCTAATGCTCTGCTGCTTAGCATTGTCCATTATCTTTGTTGATTTTAAGATACTCTACTGCATATTTTCATACATGATGTCTTCAACCTTCCTTGAGGATGTTTCCGATTTCAATGCTTCTTCTTGATCAGTTTCTAATATGTCTATGGATTCTACTATATCTTGATCATGTGTACAGATGTGAAGAGTAGGTGACTCTTGTTCCATGATAATTTCATCAAGAGTATGAGACTCTTGTCTTGGATGAAGATCATCTACATGTCCCTTAGGAGTAAGCATCTCATGGGTAGATGTATGTGTGCTTGGCATATGGATTTATTCTTTTGGAAAGCCTTGGATGTCTTGGAAGATATCTACCAAGTCATTGTAATATTTTGATGGTAAGGTCTCTTGATCTTGAATTTGTATGGTATTATCTTCAACATGCTTTGGTTCTCATCCTTGACATGGATTAATTTCAAAGAAATCATTTCCTATAAAAGATCCTTGGATTTCCTCAAATTTTGGGCATATGGGTGATAGCTCTTGGCTTAGATTTTCTGCATTGGGTATAAGTGTTGGCTTAGGAGTCTCTTAATCATCAATATGTACTGTCATTAGGTTGGATGATGTCAATATATGTTGCACGGGCTCATTGCTAGACTTGGGTGATTGATTTTGATCATGCTTGGGACTAAATTCTTTATGTATTTCCTCTTGCTCACTGGATGATGTAGAGACATTGTCAATGTGATGAATGATAGATATCTCTTGATCAGTGTTTTCAACTTTTGAGGTTGAGACCTTGTCATTGTTGTCATTGGTAGTTGGCTCTTGAATGCTAATAGCTAGTTCTCCTTGATCAATAAGGTCTTGGATCAGATTTTTGAGTGTAGCACATATGTTCATTGTGTGACCCTTGATTTTGTGGAATTCACATTGTTCATACTTGTTATACCAAGGAAGTTTAAAGCTTGGTTCACCATAAGTTGGACTATCGTTGATTTTGATAAGTTCCTGTTGTACTAGTTCATGCATGGTTACCTCTAAATTTTCTCCCAAAGGAGTGAATTTTCTTTCTAGTTGGTAATCTTTCCTCTATGGATTTTCTTGATTTTTTTTCTTTTGATTTTTTTGAACTCCTTGATACTATAATTGAGGTACATTTTGATATTGCACTTGAGGCATGCATTGGTGTTGCCAAATTTCTTGATATTGTAAAAGATATTAAATTGATAATCTGGAATAAACCAAAATATTGTAAATTGAATATTTATTGTATGGAATATATAATAATTTGCCGAGATTTCTATAACGTACCGATATCAAAATTAAAATTCCATTAAATTCTTCAGATATCATCTCAAAATTATCGATTTCAATTGATAATATCGGAATTATTCCGATGAGTTGCCCTATTTGATTTTCGTTACGCCAATTAAAGTGGTATTTGGGTAGAAGGATGGAAGCATGTTTCAAGGATGTTTGATACTCAATACCTATCATAAGATACTTCGGTTTATATTTTCAAAGAATCCCATACTATTGCCCATCGCGGAGGTAGTAATATGGATCTTTCATTCTATGTCTGCTATATGCGATAATTGATTGGTCAGAAATTGGTAGAGGTGTTTTGTTTTCATAAAATATAGGGATTCATCAAGCTGCTTGTAATTAATGGGTTTAGGAACTTTCAATGTATTAATACCTAGTTGAATAGGATTTATTAGGTATTTCGACGGTCATAAAGGTGTGATAGTATTGTAGAATTGGTTTTATATATGAGCAAAACCTAAAACCCAAAGATGCTATTTGGAATGGTAAGCTGCGAAAATCAAAATGTTCGAAACGAGGTTGATATTCGCTTCATTAATACAGGGATATGTTGTGGAAAAGACGCCAATTATTATATGGAGATTCCAATGTATTGATATTGAACCATTGAGTGAAAGAATGATCCTAGTGTTTTTGTTTGATTTTTGATTTCAAAAAGTGGTATTAATAGAATAATAGGTGAAGACTTTAGCGATAGCGGTGCGCTTATATTTTATTCAAAAATGACCTTATAATTAGCGATTTGTTTTCCCCTAAGTCAACAAAATGATTGTGAGTTGGAATGGTAGTTTGTAACCTCTGTTTGTTTATTTCCTCTAATTTCTTGAGTATGGTAAATGATAGAACCACACTAGATTGACTCAAAAGCATGGAATTTATAACGACCTGAATGTAAACAAGTTGTGAAATCACAACACCAAACCATGGATTCTTAAAGTTACCTGATCAATGTATCCTGAAATAAAACTAAAATATTCAAAATATTTAAAGATGGAAATCCTTCAAAGTGCAAAACATTGAACTTCTTTCCTGGTACACTAAATCAAAGGTTGTGATTTTATTATGCGTTTTCAATGTTGTTTGATGTATTCTTTTCTTTTAAAGGTCAAAACCGAATTTGATGTCACAATTGTTTTAATATAGTGGAAATTTTAACGGTAACAAACAATTACAGAAAACTGAGTGGAAGAAACCATCTCTTCAAGTCGCTTTATGCTTTTGAAGAAATGATTTACGACATGGCATGAGCTATAGTCATACCAGCAATCTTCTAAAATGGGAAATTATGATGCACTTCAAAAGAGATAATTTTGGATAATAGGGTGGATTATGAAACAATTAGCTCTTATTAAATATTTTAAGGATATTATTTTGAGCACCACATGTAACCAGCGTTTTGTTCAATTAAGAACCTTCAATATGAGGTTTCATCATGAAGGATACTAAGGAATCATTAGTATAGAGACATCCACGCAACGCAAATGATAGACTTTCCTCACAAAAAATTTATATAAAATGAAAGTACTACTTGGGTCGCCTATGATTTCTCCAGCATAGGATGTGTCTCAATAGGTAGGACCTCTAAGGTAAAATTTGAAAAAGAAAAATGCAAAGTTCAAAAATGTTCTTTGCTCACCTAAGATTGCAAAAACGGTGTGAGGAGAGAAGAAAAAACACTTCAAATTTTCCAATCAATGAATACAAGGCATACAATTCATCACAAATTGATTCATTTTAAGCACCTCAAGCAATGTTATCCCCAAAAATTTATGAGTAAAGAAAAACAAAGTGATTTTTATTTTTGCACCAATTGAAGCATTTAGGACATCAAGCAGTTAAGATAGAAATGGTGTGAAAATAACAAAAAAAAATTGCTCATTTTAAGCCCCAAATTGATGTGTTTCTAAGAAAATTTGGTCTGGTCCTATCTTTGGTCAACAAATTTAAATCGTACGTACGTCAACAAAATGAAAAATGTTTGTGCTCTTTTTATGCACCAAATTTAAAGGTTTCTAATTTATGAAAAAATGAAATGTTCTCATTTTTAGAGACCAAAATTGAAGTGTTTTATGTTCTTTTTATGAGCACCAAAATAGAGTTCCTACTTTAGAAAGCTTCAAATGGTTTATTTTAACAACACCAAATCAAATGTGAGAGTTGTGTTGTTCATTTTAGAGCACCAAAAGGAGACTCCTACTTTAGAATGCTTCAAATTTGTTCATTTTAACAACACCAAATCAAATGTGAGAGTTGTGTTGTTCATTTTAGAGCACCAAAAGGAGATTCCTACTTTAGAAAGCTTCAATTTTTTTTCATTTTAACAACACCAAATCAAATGTGAGAGTTGTATTATTCATTTTAAAGCACCAAAAGGAAATTCGTAAGTTAATAAACAAAAATATTTGGTGGCTCCAAAGATCTTGGACTGATTGTCTTGTCTACACAAAACAAGTTAGTAGTTTCAAAATCTTGCATAGAAATCCATTAATTCCCACAAAACAAACAAAATGTTAGCAAGGAAGGTCATTACAATAGTGCAAGATCTACAGACTTGTCTTCCAGAGAAAATGCTCAAAAAATAATCAAAATCTCAATTTTTTTTTTGCAAAAGCTCAAAAATTAGGCAAAAGCTCAGATTTTCCGTACAGGTGCAAACCTAGAAAAATGAAAAAGCACGCTTTTTGGAGAAAACCTGCTGATCTTAGTGCAAAGAAGAGCTTCCCATGAAAAAATCACATTTATTGTTGCAAAAGCTTAGAATTCTTGATAGTCAAAAGCGAGCTTTTGCTAGGATGTCTGTGAAATGTCTCCAGAAGGCTCCCTAAATCCTATGACTTCAAATTTTCTCATAAAAAAATAGTAAGGACGACCTAGGTCCCACTGGGCATGCCAAAATGTGAGGGGGAAGGAATCCATCCAGAAAGATGCAAAAACGAGATCAAGTACAAGATTGAAATGAGAAACTATCTAATCCAAAACACTTAATCTATCATATTCCATCACTCATGAAATTTACAAATCTAAGCTATTTGAATGAAATGAGATCCTAAGATATTCAAAATTAATTCAAAAAATAAAATAAGAGTTTACCATCCCATGTTGGAGTGTATTTGCATGATGTTGGATTGTTCTTATCATCGCAAAGCCCCCATAGTTTGTGAGTAGCTTCATGAAATGATTGGTCTTGGTTGATTGAAAAGGGTTGAAGCTCTATCAATGGTGATTGTGACAACACTTTGTTGCATAAAATATGTTGATTCTTTGATACATATTTGTGAAGAGAGGTGTTTTTTATATAGGAAAAGAGATTTTGAATCGATGACCAAGATCGCATTGGAGAAAATCTAGATCAATGGTGAAAATGTTTTAAGAGGATTTAGACATGAGAAAATCGTGCAAAGTTGATTGCACAATTTGGGTTATTGTAGAATAGATTGGCTAGTTAGCAATTGACTGATCAGTTACCAATTGATTTATTAGTTAGCAATTAGACATGAGAAGATTGTGCAAAATTGGTTGCACAATTTGGGTGATTAAAGAATAGATTGGCTAGTTAGGAATTGATGGATTAGTTAGGAAAAATAGATTTCTTAGTTAGCAACCCATGATTTTCTCAATAAAAAAGTGGGTGAGGAAAATGAATTAATTAAATTAATCAATTAATTCCTTTTTGTGTTTTGATTTTTTGATAATTGATTTGAATAGTTTGATTTAATTATTCAAATTTTGGAGGAAAATAGGTTAACTAAATTATTATGATTTAATAATTTAATCAACTTAGGGGAATAAGGTGATTTAGTGATGTAATTAAATAATTGGTATTATTTAATCAATCGGGATGAAATAAGATTAGATTAAGACTTTATTAAATCAATATAATTTATTTAATTAGTCAAAATGTAGAAATTTGAATTAATTAAATAATGTTGTTTTATTTAATTAATAGTAGAACTAGGGTTTTCAAGACTTTATTAAATAAACTATATTTATTTAATTTTTCAAGAATGATGAAAATTTGAATTAATTAAATAATTTTTTATTATTCAATTAATAGAGGAATTTATGGTTTCAGATGTTGTTGAGGTGAAATGCAATGTTGTGTGATGATTTAGGGATGTTACGGGGCATTACGAGATGGTTTCAAGACAATTTGAGATGTTATGAGTCGATTCTAAGATGTTACTAGTTGATTATGAGATGTTATGAGATGTTACAAGAGTGTTCCGAGACATTCCAAAATGTTATAGGATGATTTTGAAATGTTTTGAGATGTAATGTAGGTCAATTTCTAGATGTTACAAGAGTGTTTTGAGACATTCCAAGATGTTATGGGTCAGTTTTAAGATGTTATAGGATGATTTCAAGATGTT
>VDFB02181325.1:0-35619 GCA_007258455.2 Sequoia sempervirens | reverse complement strand
ATACATACATGTACATAAAAACATACAAATATATCAAGAAACATTCAATAGAGTGGCATTTAGCATAAAGGAAGAAATAATGTGAGTGCCTTACAATGTGCTCACATTATGTCTTGCTTGACATGTATCCCTGATAAGCAAAAAAATGTCAAAACAAGGAAATAATGTGAGCGCATTATAATGCACTCGCGTTACATCTTGCTTTGGGAATCCCTGAGCATTAGCATTGGTATTTTCCTTGGAATACCAACCAAAATGCTTGGAGGGAATTCCCAATGACCAGAGATGTGTTTTTGCAAATTCTACAATTTTTCACATAATTGGGTTCATGATCACCATCACGATTGCATCTGGTTAATTATCGACAAAATCAAACACATGGGTAATGTTAGGTTCTCTCTTAGCTATCCAATGATATGTTTTTTTTCACTTTTGGACAATGTTAATCCTTTCATCCATAATTTATTTTGTTTGTATGTCTCTTTTTTTCCAAAAAGAAATGTTTGGTGTTTTTTTCATTGCAACAACCATCACCGTACCAAATAAATTACATTTTAGAAACTAGACTCCATTCTACAAATTTAAAAATAAAAAATAAAAATAAAAATTAATTTTTTTCCAAAATTTGTAGGGGAGCACAGCCAAAATTCTTCTTTTCGGGAAGTGCCCACTTAAAAAATTAGTAAAAAATCAAATAATTATTAAAAAATTATCAGAAAAATCATGCATCAACTAGATACTATTAGCTAACTTCTGACTATATCAATTTTAAAAATACTACAAAAAGGTTCACCATGCTAGGGTCGTACAAGAGTTGCTATGTTATGTTTTTCTGAAAAAAACAACACCAATTTGTTTACGTCCCTCTTTTGAACCCCTTAATCTCAACCATTTTCAAAATAAATTAGTAGTTTACAAGTTAGACTCATAGCACTTATATCCTTGTTTTTGTTCCATCTCAAAATTTTGAGTGTAACTATCCTTAATTTCATGTCCAATGTTAGTATTTCCCGATTTTAGAAAAAAAGTTGCCACTGAAGCCCCCTTTTTGGGAACCATCTTGGTGCACTTACCTGATTAGTATTTGGCTTGTTATCTTTTGCATTAGATAGATGTTTCCTAATTTCTTTACATGCTTTACTTCTTTAGCAATTTATGTATTCTTTAGATTAATTGTTTCCATGCTTTCTAGTTTAATGGTGATGCTTTTTAGATTCTTAGTTTTCTGTTTTCTAATTTGAGTTATCTTCTCGCTTTCTAGATAGATGATTTATTGCTTTTAATATTAGAGGCCCCTTAGCTTAGAAATTTTATTTAGTTGATTAGTGCTTAAGAGAGAATTTGAGATTTCCTCTATTCCATATAGTTGTTGGACATTGCTTGGTCAATATATTGACATGTTTATTCACTAAAGTGTTAGGACCTAACGACAACCTGTCACTTTTTGGTGTTGTTGTTAGGGAATCCCTTTTTCTAGTGTTAGTAGAAGATATCATGAATACCTATCTTAGGGATAGGAATAGTTCTTTGGCTTCTTTTTTGCATGGTCAGGGCATGAGGCCCCCACGGAAGATTCATACCGAAAACCCCCCCACTCGACGTACCAACAACAAGTAGGGAGAAAGGAAAATGAGACCAAAAACTTACAGAGGAATTGACCAAACAAGGTCAACCTGAGACCTTCCCATATACCCTAGAAAGAGAACAAATAGTGGTCAAGGAGCACATTCTTTCATGAACTCTTGAACCTTTTGCCACTGAGCAAGTTGTGGAAGAGGATCACATCCCTTTCAACACCATGGGTGACTATAGAAATTTTGAAAATAACCACAATAATGATGACCCCCACCACACACATTCACTTATCCGATTGCTATTGATGTAGATGATGACAACAACAATGAAAAATATCTCACTGACCTTCTTACCAACCTTTCGAGGTTTGTCTACTGAGGACCTTGATCAGTTCCTATTTTGAATTAAAAGTCTTGTGTCAAACATATGACTACAAGAATGATAATAAAAAAAATAAAAAATTCCATTCCACCTTGAAAGACTCAGCTATGTACTAGTTTATGGGGCTACCTTCTTAGTCGATAACCTCTTGGGATGAAATGGAGTTTGTATTTTTGTAGAAATACCAAAGTTACTGTAGGGTGAGTGATAGAAAAGAAGAACTATTTAAAATAAGGAAAAATGAGGATGAAAGTTTAGAACAATACCTAGATAGGTTTATCTTCTTGTCCAAATGTTGCAGTGGAGAAGTCATAAGTCTCGATATTTTAAAGACCTTATTCCTCAAAGGTCTCGATGATGAAGATCAGAGGAGTTTAGACTTAATGGGAAAAGGAGATGTGTCCCAACTGAGACTAGAAGAAATAACAGAATTGTGTTGGAACTTCTCCCGTACTCATGGAGGTATTAGGAAGTCCACCCCCTTACATGGTTCTAACATGACATAAATAAACTTCATGAGGAATTGGACAATTTCAAGACCAACATTCTTGTCCAACTAAACACCACCTTAGACGACATACAAGCTAAAACCAAAAATCTTGAGACCTTGTCTATTTATTGCCCTAGGTGTTGAAACAAACATTTTCTTAGAGAGTGTCCCTTGGACAAAGTTTACGAGTTTGACACTTGTCAAGTATGTGACAAGAACCACCCCACAAACCAATGCGAGCTATTGAATGCCATAAAAAATTCCAAGAAAAGAACAACACCAGTCGAGGAAGAGGTGAACGTTGTCAACCAAAGAATTGGAGGTAATTTTTCCTATGGCTAGAATTCTAATCCTAACTAGTGGCCCCAATCAAATTGGAACAATAATAAATGGGCAGGGCCTTGGCCTCAAGCACCACTACCAATACCCTTTAAATGTGGAACCTATCCTTGTGGACCACTGGAATGAACAAACCAGTCTTGGGGTAACCCTTAGTGGCCCCACCAGCCTCAACATCAGTGGTACCCTCAAAATCCCCTTCCTCAATGGAATCAACCCCAACATCAATTTTATTTTGGTCCCAAGAGGATGCCTACTCAAAAAACTCTCTTAACACCTCCCCAGAACACTCAATAGATTGAACAAGTTAACCAATCACCACTTCCGGTGCAACCAATACCTAATCCAAAGAACAATCATCCAAATACTTTGATGTATTATGCTAAAAAAGATAATGCCACTGGACTTAATGCAATACACTATGGAAACCTATAGTTGAGGTCTGGTAAAACACTTTCATATTTGACTATCGAAGAAATCATAGATGAACCTATCAAAAAGTTTGTTGAGGAAACAACAATAACACCTATGCCTGTCGAACAAACCCTAGATACTACACAACATGAGCCTGATCTGCCATCTACAGATGGAGTTTCCAACCTACCTCAAGAGGAGGAGGGTCAGTCTCCAACTGAAGTTCTTAAAAATCTTGTGCCTAAAGACAAAACCAAATCCCCTTTTTCGAAGCGATTGAAACCAATTTCTATGAAAGATGCTCTAGAAACAACTTCACCTACAAAAATTGTATTAATACATTAAATTAAATGACTACAGATTGAAGTTCCCTTGTTACAAGTGATTAAAGAGATCCTTGAGTTAAACCAGTTGATAAAATAGTTGTGCATCAAAACTCTAGGGAGGAATCCAAAATGAATCAACACTGTTCATATCAATGGATACCTAGCTGATTTGTTAGCTAGAACAATCATTGCTCTGAAATATGATGACCCAGGGAGTCCACTTATAACAGTAATAGTTAATGAGGTAGCAATACCCAACACTTTAGTGGACCTTGGAGCAGCCATTAATGTAATGACTATTGATGTGATGGAAAAATTAGGACTCACTAATCGATGCCCCACAACTACAGTCCTACAAATGGAAAATCAATCCATAGTTATTCCCAAGGGCATCATTGAAAACATTCTTATCAAGGTGGATGGATGGGAATATCTAGTGGATTTCCAGATAATTGAATCCCTTACACCCAAAGACAGTTATCCAATAATTCTGGGATGACCATGGCTAGCTATGGTTGCAACCAAAATTGATTGTAGGGAGGGAGGAATGACCATTTCCCATGGATCTAATAGAAAAAATTTGTTTTTGTATCCTCTTGCCAAGCCTGCTGAACATGATAAAATATGGGTTGATGAACCAGAAAGTCCTACTAGACAAGAAAATTTGGCTTCACTGGCCATGGTAGTCATCAAACAACATGGTGAAGAATTAGAGGATGAATTAGAGAACAATGTGGAAATTATTACAGTAGACTCCAACAGTGAAGAGATGTCAGACATAGAAGAAATCCTAGGAAACCCAATCAACACAGATCAAGTAGAATTTGATGATGCTAAGTTTATTGGATTTCCTTGCCCTTTGATGAAATTAGTTCCAAAAACTTGCCATTTCTTTGCAAATGTTGCTCAGCTTCATAAAACTACACTGCACAGCTGTCCACTTAACACATTGACAAGGCCCATTCACACTGCCACATCCAATTACCTGGGAGTCAAAACTATTATGTTGCTACTAGGAAAAAAATTGAACATGAATAGTTGGTTGACTGAGACGGAAGAACAAAGATTGTTTGATACCCTAGTGAGTAGATCTAAAGCATTCATTTGGGACTATAAAGATATGAGAGGAATACACCCTAGTGTGTGTACACATCATATCTATACTAAAGATGTTTGACCTATTCTCCAACCACAACAAAGACTCAATCCAACCCTCAGAGACATCATTAAAACTAAGATTGAGAAACTCTTATAGGTAGTATTTATCTACCCAATTTCTAATAGCAAGTAGATCTCACCCTTGGTTGTAGTTCCAAAGAAGAATGGGAAGTGGAGAGTGTGTGTAGATTATAGGGATCTCAACAAACTGATGCATAGAGATTATTTTCCCCTGCCATTCATGGGTCAAGTGCTAGATAACTTGGCTGGAAGAAAATATTTTTCATTTTTGGATGGATTTAGTGGAACCAAATACAGGTAGCAATGGAAGACCAGGATAAGACGACCTTTACCTACCCTTGGGGGACATTTGTATATAGATTTCTTCCCTTTGGGCTATGTAATGCTCCTACCATGTTTCAGAGGGCCATCCTAGCTATATTTGTTGAGCTAGTAAATGAGTGTGTGTAAGTCTATATGGATGACTTCATTATATATGGTTCAATCTTTGATGAAGCCCTCACAAATCTAGACAAAGTGCTAAAATAGTGTGAAGATCATCGGTTGTCCCTCAATCACGAGAAATTCTTAATCATGGTGGAACAAGGAATAGTGCCAGGACATCATATTTTAGCTGAAGAGATTAAGGTTGATTCCAAGAAAATTGAAATCATACAACAACTTGAGATCCCAAAAATTCATATTGATGTTAAGAGTTTCTTTGGGCATGCTAGATACTATCGAAGGTTCATAGAAAACTTTAGCAAAATTGCAGCCCTGATGTTTTCTCTCCTTCAAAATTTTTTTGACTTCATTTGGACACCTGAGTGTCAGTCCTCACTTGAAACTATCAAAGAGAAACTCATCTATGCCCTGTCCTACGAGGACCTAACTGAAAACTACCATTTCACATTTATGTAGATGTGTCTGATGATGCCATTGGAGTGGTTCTAGGGAAAGAAGATGAGAATGGAGGGAAATGTGTTATATATTTTATTAGCAAAAATCTGATGCTGATAGAGAAAAACTACACCACAACAGAGAAAGAATTCTTAGTTGTAGTGCATGCCATTAAGAAATTTATGCATTATATCACAGGATACAAAGTTACAGTGCAAACAAACCATGCAACCATCAAGTATCTCATGAATAAATCAGTGGTAAATGCAAGGATAATCAGGTGGCTACTCCTTCTCTAGGAGTTCAATGTGACAATTGTTGACAAACTAAGGAAGTCCAACATAGTCACAAACTTCTTATCTCGGACAAAACATGATGGAAAACATGCTCTGGTACAAGAAAGATTCCTAGATGAAAATTTGTTCGCCATCTCCACTAAAACTCCTTGGTTTGCTGATATTGTGAATTACTTAGCCACCATAGAAGTACCACCTCACTTTTCATCAAAATAGAAGAAAACGCCTCATAAGAGAGAGTGCCCCTTTTAAATGGATTAATGGAATCTTGTTTCAATGTGGACTTGATATGGTTTTGCGATGGTGTGTTAGGGAAGATGAGACCTATAGTATCCTAAGGGCCTATCATGATGACCGTTCTAGAGGGAATTATTCTGCTAAAAGGACAACTCACAAAATTTTGGTAGCAGGATACTATTGGCCTTCAATGCATAAGGACATCAAGAAGTACGTTTGCAAGTGTGATGAATTCCAAAGGGTAGTAAGACCAACCGCATCCAATGAAATGCCCCTACAACCTCAAGTAGTTCTTGAACCATTTGAAAAATGAGGATTTGATTTCATTGGCCCCATAGAACCTCCTTCACAAGGGAAAGAGTATATTCAGGTCTATACCGACTACATGAATGAGTGGGTGGACATGCAAGCATTACACGTTGCTAGGGAAGAGTAGGTAGCTAAATTCTTTATAACAAAATATTTCTAAGATTTAGGGCTCCAAGAACAATTGTTACAGACCAAGGCCCCCAGTTTATGTCTAAAGTCATGTTGGCATTCAAAGATCACTTCCAATTAAGTCACAAGAAGTCCTCATCCTACCACTCATAGGAAAACCGTCAACTTGAGGTCACTAATAGGGATATGGAAAATATTTTGACAAAAATGGTCTCTTTGGGAAGGAAAGATTGGGCTAGGAAACTATCGCAAGCTGTCTGGCCCTACAACATGACTTGGAAGTCAACCACTGGTTATAGCCCCTATGAGTTAGTCTTTGGGAAGAAGCCCCTCTTTCCCATCGAATTCAAGCTCCAAACCCTTAGGACAACCATGGAATTGAGCATGGATCTTAAATGAGCTCAAGTTGAGAGAGTCTTACAACTTAGTGAACTAGACAAACTTTTTCTGGGCGTTGTCCATCAAACTAAACTGGTCCAACAACAATGTGAGGTCTAGCATGACAAAAATATTAGAGAGAAATAATTCCATACCAGGGATTAGAAATTATTGTTCGATTCCAAATACAAGGATCATCAAGGGTAACTCTGGACACACTGGCTTAGACCATATGAGATTTCTGAAGTGTTTGTTAACGGTTCAGTCTAGTTAAAACCAATTGATGGTGACACCCGAACTCCTCTGGTTAATGGGCATCAATTACACATATACCATAAACCTGTTAACAAAGAGGAGTTTACAAAAATGGTAGAAATGCAGGGAGAAATCCATTGCATTGACTCTATTATGGTAGGGTCAATATAGTTGTTAAATAAATAAAATAAAAAATAAAATAAAAAACATTTCATTTTTGAAAATTTCTTCAATTTCTTTATCAATTCCACCATTTGGACTTGGCTAACATTTTTTTTATATTTTGCAGGACTTCATCTTTTGGCGAACCCAATTCTGGTGCACCCTACTGCAATGCTCCAAAATCTGTTAGCACAACTATTGTGATGCTTTAGAATTGTTGTTGTGATGCTCTAGAATTGTTGTTGTAATGCTCCAAAATCTACACATCAGATTGGTTCCACGTCTCATCCTAATCCTGCATTCTGATGCATCAATCAATGGTGCTTTGGAAAGTCAAGGCCAAAGTATCACAATTTTCATCCTTTCGGATGCATCTTTTCAACGATGCTCTGAAATGATGTTGTTTCTCTTCCAGGTGCATCTTTTCAGCGATGCTCTAGAATGTAGTTGTTTCTCTTCTGGGTGCATCTTTTCAATGATGCTCCAGAATCCTATTATTCCTCTTCTGGCTACATCTTTTGATGATTCTCCATAAATTTTGGTTGCTGCTCCGACTGCATCTTTCAATGATGCTCCAAAAATTTTGGTTGTTACTCCAACTGCATCTTTTGACGATGCTCCAAAAATTTTGGTTGCTACTCTGGCTGCATCTGTCAATGATGCTTCAGAATCCTCAATCTAGTTACTTTGTTCTAATGACATCCTTCTAAAATAATTCTGGAACTCTCTCTTCTTCAGTTGCATTACTCAATAATGCTCAAGATTTTTGTCTACATTTTGTCCTAGTTTTTTTAAGAAAAAATCCTAAGTTTTGTGCATGCCCATTCTTTAATGTCACTTCGAGATCTACCCCTTTATGATTATTCTACCACATCACATCAAATATTTCCATAATAAATGAGATTATTATGACACCTTTTTTCCATAATAACAATTTATGCCATCACTTCAACCATCCCATCCATGCCATCATTATCTGCCGCCACCCTCCATGTGACTATCCAATTACGTCAACAAAGGTAAGTGACGTTTGATCTAACGAAAAGACCTAAGGTATGTGAAAATTTATTTTCTAAAAAGGGTTATTATTTATTTTGAATAAAGGTTAATTAATTGGCATGATTTGTTCCCCTTGTAACTTTGAAACTTGTGCCCTTTACACGATTGGTAAGAGTATGACAATAGTTGTAATTCCCCATGAAGGTCTATCATCATTATGCAATAAGGTGACAAGAAAACTGGTAATTAATTATTTCCTCATCGAATATAACAATGCAAATATATTTTTCCATTTGTAATTAAGAGAATCAAGCATTCCATAGTTTTATAAAATTTCACCAAAGGAAATGGGAGGCGCTAAGAAAAATTTTGAGCCAGCATCTGCAGCACCATTGCTAGCATTAAGCAATATAGCAGCTTTATTTCAAAGGCTTGGATGGCTGGACTTCATGAAACAATTTGAAGGGCACATAGAGTAGCTGGTGAAGGAATTCATTGAGAATTTTTCAGATGGGAAGACTGTGGTGTGCAGAAAACCATTTCGGGTAAGTACGAAAATCCTTGCTCATCTTTCCAGTCTTGAGAATAAAGGAATTCATTTAAATGAAAATACCCAAGTCCCTTATCAAAAGTTAATATAATTGTTCCATAGGGAAGGGAAACGCCAACCTGTAATGACCATAAACACTAGGGGGCAAAAAAGGGGAATTCATATAATTTCTATTCTAGAACCCTGGAGGTCTGCTACAGCCTAGATTATTAAATATTTCACTTGTGAGGGACAAATGACTATAGTAGTGGGACCCCCTTTCTTCCTACTAACTCATTTATGCCATTACATTGAGGACCCTACTCTTAGGGTAAATTTACTAGCTTTTCTCTATCATTCAGTCACATCTATGATATAAAAGTATAAAATTGGGACAAGGCCCCTTAAACATCATGGTCTGATATAGTTAATATGTAAATACCATTTCCACCATAAGCCAGTGAAAAAGTGGCAAAGGTTTCTACAAAAAATTGAGAATGAAGAGCCAGGGAGGCCACTTGAGGAAGGATAATCCTTTAAACAAAAGGAATAGTCTGTAGATGAGCCCTCCTCAGAGGCATTAGGCGCCCCTGAATCCCAATGTACCTCCATGGCTCCCAACGGTGATGTGTCAGAAACCTTGCTAGATTAATTACAAACCCTAGCACATGAAGGGGAGGTGGTAATTGTACATTCCAGAGAAGAGGAGAAACCCCCTTGGAAGAAGAAGAAATGAAGTAAAAAAAAATTTCAAATAACTCCTCCTCTACGAAGGAGTAAACAGTTATCTTCAGGGACCAGTGAAATCGAACCCCAAGATATAGGCAGTAGTTCAAAAAGGAAAAAGGCCAGGACTCCAATAAAGGTGGTAGAAATTGATAGTCCACCTAACAAATAGGAAATAAATGGAATAGAAGAGCAAGGGGATGAACTTCCCAATGAAAAGAACAAAGAAACCCTATTGCCTAAAGAATAGGAAAGGGAAAGAACACAATTACCACACTTAGAGAAAAATGAAGATGAACCTATGGGAGGATTCTCTCCTTTCCTTAATAGCTTGGAAAGTATACTTGAATTTGTGGAAAGAGTCCCTTTGGCAACTCCTCATGCATCTTTCTCTATGGATACCGATGAAGAAGAAGAAAGACCTCATATTGATGGATAAATTTCTTGCTCCTCCCTACCTGAAGAAACTAAAGAAGGGAGTATGCCTCATACTAAGAATACATAAGATATAGAAGAAGTGCTTCCTGAGAGAACTAAAACATAAAATGCACCCAATATTGATGAAAAAGTGGAAGAAGTTCCTCACTTATCCCTTCCTAAGGACAACAAAGAAGAAAATGTTCCTCATCCTAATGAAGAAATTTCTCATGTGTTCTATTTTGTGGACACAGGGGATGAAGAATTCAGTCATAGAAATGAGGAATTAGAAAAGCTAAAGATAGAAATTGAAGGGTTAAGAGCCAAGGTGTAGGATGACAAGGCAAAAATTAATCAATAGAAAGAAGAACTTGAGGTGAAAACTACCATTGTCCATAAAATAAATCAGGAAGTTTCCAAATTAACTGCACAAATGGAGGAAAAAGACAAGCTTATTAAGCAACTACAATTGCAGATCCATCAATGGAATCAACAGGGTAAGTAGAATTAGGATGCTCTATGTGAAAAATAAAAATGTATTCAAGATTTGAAAAATAATTTTATGCAATTGTTTAGTGCTTTTGAAGAAGAAAAGAATCGACAGGAAATTGAGTTAAATGCCTCTATGAGTAAAATTGTGGAGCTAGAACAAATTTTGTAGGAGAGTGATGCTCAACCAATCATGGAATCAAAGGGGACACAAATGAAACCTATTGTTACAGACTGGTTCCAGGTATGTATTCCCCCAATTCTAATGAAATGGATAGAGCATTGTTACCTCTTGAAGGATGTGGAATTTGAAAATAATAGGTTAAAGATGGAATTAGTCATGTTAAAAGAATATTTCCATTAGGCATATAATGGTAAGCAAGATGCTTGTGAAATTGGTGAATTTCTATTAGCCTATAGAAGACCATCTAGGTTGTACTCCATGTTTCTCAATAAGTAGCTTTTAAGATGGAAGTTGCAAAGAATTCACCAGAACCAGCCTCATGACCCTGATATCAAGGAATTTGTAGAAGTATTTGTCAAGTCACTCCCTAAACAAAAGAATTTTTTGTGTGAGTTCTTTGTTCACAATTTTATCTTAGAAAAGTATACAAATTTCTTTATTAACTTCTTTGTCAAGGAAGTAGAATTAAGATCATTCCTATCCACTATGAAAAATCAACTTCACTGGCAAGACAGATCCAAAGAGCATGCTCAGGTAGAAAATACTGTAGGGTTATAGATGAGATACCCTCATAGGAAGCCTCTCTCTTTCAAGAAACATTTTCTGGGTGTCAAAAGTAAATAGGAAGTACAGGTCAAATACAATAACAATCTCAGGTTGTGTCATGATCACTTTCAAGAACAAGGGACACAATTAATAGGACCATCATGGCAGGCATGTGAAGAGAGGTATACCCCTCTTCCTATGAATCTCAAGAAGAGGGAAATAATTTCACCTCTTAATATTAGATGGTCCTACGAAAGATTAGTAGCTTTGGCCAAAATTCTAGAGGAATTAAAGATCAACTGGATTGGTATGAGGTACAAACCTCCCTTGCTTCTTTCACCACCACCTTTAGTATACACCAACCTAGACCAAAGTGAGGACAATTTTTCTAGGTGGAGACAAAGGGTCACTTTTCATTAGGGATTCTTGAGGAATCCAAATATATTAGACATAGAGACAGATGATGTGTATGACTTCAACGTTAAGTATGAGGCAATGAATAGAAGGAATGATGGGCAGGGGACACGCTAGAGAGCAGGAGGACCTACTCAAACTTAGGAAGGGGAGGAAATGATGAGGTAAAAATAATCTCATCAGTATAATGGGCTCAATATGTAAATCTAAACCCTTCAGCCTTAATAACCTTTCCAATTGATTACCTTTAGGAAAAATAATTGCTCTCCTTTTTATGAATAAGCATACAAAATTTATTTCTTGGAGTTGATTGAATTAAACTAACTTATGCTGATTTAATGGTTTAGTCTTGAGTATTTCGTAGGTCAATTCCACTTCCAATCATCACTCCAGTCAAAAGGGAAATGAATGTGGAGCTTCATACTTTTGAAAATGAGTGAGCAAGTGCCAGAATTCTAGGAGCACACGTTTTGGCCGAGTCTTTATAATTTTGTTATCTTTCAGTTTCAAAAACTTTAATGGCTCATGCAAGCCTCTTTAATATTGTATATCATGGGATTTAAATTCCTTCTGCTATTGGAAATCTATTAAAAAGACTCTATCGACTAGAAAATAGGATTTTTGTTACTTGTTTTTCATATAAATATGTAACTGTTACACATAATGAATAACAAGAGAAGATTATTGTTATGTTGCCAATTTGTCTTTGAGTAACTACCATATGAATATGAGTTTTCCTGCCATTCTTTAAATCACTGTGTAATATGGATGCATCTGTGGAATGAAGTAATAAAGAGATTTTTCTAGCACATGTGATCAAAAGTAGCTATAGTCACACCTAAGAGCTGGCCACTCAAGGGTTATAGATAGATAGATAGAGAGATAAGTATTATGTTTCCTATTCTATATTTTTTTTAGTCTATAATAGTTGAGTTTGCATTTCATTTTCATGAGTATATGTTATACTGTTAGTGTCAAGCCTGCAGGTTGTAACTGAGTCTGTAGTTTCTGAGCTTAACATTTGAATGTTTAGAGCACCTTTCTTCAGTTGATTCTAATTAATGATTTTATGATTAGCATTTGGCTTTATATCTTTTGCATTAGATAGATGTTTCCCAATTTCTTTACATGCTTTACTTCTTCAGCAATTTATTCATTCTTTAGATTAATCATTTCCATTCTTTCTTGTTTATTGGTGATGCTTTTTAGGTTCTTATTTTTCTATTTTATGATTTGATTTATCTTCCCACTTTCTAGATAGATGATTTATTGCTTTTAATATTAGATGCCCCTTAGCTTAGAACTTTTATTTAGTTGATTAGTGCTTAAGAGAGAATTTGAGATGTCCTCTATTGCATACATCCGTTGGACACTACCTAGTCGATATATTGATGTGTTTATTCACTAAAGTGTTAGGACCTAATGAAATCCTGCCAGCTACCTCTTAGGCAATGAAGGGCTATAACCGGTTTTCAAATAAACT
This sequence comes from Sequoia sempervirens, assembly GCA_007258455.2. Taxonomy (NCBI): domain Eukaryota; kingdom Viridiplantae; phylum Streptophyta; class Pinopsida; order Cupressales; family Cupressaceae; genus Sequoia; species Sequoia sempervirens. The sequence continues at coordinate 22,483 of VDFB02181325.1, read as the reverse complement.
GTTGGCCAATGAGAATATTTTTTAAACAAAATATTTTAATATAAACTATGATTTAAATATATTGTACTAGCCATGTGGATATGAATGATAGCTGATGTGACCCTGTGCATACAAGCCGGTGAATGATAGCATACCGCCGATTGATGTGATGACAAGTACGATGTCAATAGAGATAATACATACCTACAAAACCTGCAATATTAATCAAAGTACTGTGACAACAATGAAATACCAGATTTGTAGGTGATGACGATACCCAGTGACGCAAAGCTATGATACATGGTTAGAATATTTGGCCATCACAATTAATTTATGCTTGATGCAAAATTTAAATTTCCCCAAATTTATTAATCAAATACCTTAGAAAAAATTATAATATTTTTTTTTGCAAAAATAGAAAATCATACTGCTTGGGTGGGTCATACGGCCTACCTGGGCAAAAGAATTTGGCCTTAATTTTTTTTTACCTAAATATGGTTGAATTTACTGTCAAAATTCATCTCTTAGGCCACTTGATCTCAGCCATGAGGTCCTTGAAACCCTAATCTGCACCTAGCAAAAGCTTCAAGCCAATATGAAACCCTCATATCTAGGAAGGAATTTGCAACACCTAGAACTCTGATACCATGTGGGAGTAAATGGTGACTCCCCAATACCCCAAGAATAGTTTCTAGACCAAAATATCTTCCACAAGAGAGAGAATGGAAAGAATACTTGCTTCAACAATGCAAAATTGATTAATGGTTGAATATAAAGGAAAGGTTGAGAGATAGGATTAGACAAGATCATGACAAGTGTCTTAATCCTATTACATGAGACAAATAAAAAAATAATCACCTAGGAATCAAGCAATACTAGGTAGATAAGATAAGCTCTAGAAAAACCAACTAAGACTTCTAGAAAGAATCTTATATCCTAAGTAAACTTAACATGTGAATATGTCCCCTAATTACCTACTAAGTGAATTGGTTAGGTACAAGACATTTATTCACACCAACAATGTTGAATTCAAATATTTGGATACAAGAAGGTGTTATAAATGGAGCTCTAGGATATATTCAAAAAATTGTATACAAACCTAGAAGTGGTCCACCATAACCACCAAGTTATGTAATGGTTGAGTTTGATAGCTATTCAAGAATACCATTTGCAGATCATAATACAAATATAATTTTGGTTATAGAAATATAGAGGGGGAGGAAAATCCAAATACCATTAAGATTGGCTTGGGAATTGACAATACATAAATCACAAGGCTTGACTCTTTCAAAAGTCGCTATTGATATAGGACCAAGAGAAGGAACAAGATTGACATTTGTTGCCATATCTTGTGTAAAGTCTCTAGAAGGTCTAAGAATTATGCCACCATTCACATATCACTGTTATGAAAAAATGAAAAAGAGTAGACAACTTGCTAAGAGAAAGGATGAATAAAACAAACTAAAATTTTTAGAAAATAATTAGTGTAATATATTTTTTTCAAATTTGTTTGGATGACAATGAAATATTTAAATATAATAACTTGAATGATTTTTACTTTTATGCTACTTTCATTTCTTCTATGTTTAAAGTATTTAAAATGAAATTATGGAAATAAATGTTTTTTTCTCTAATAGCACATTATGATAGTATTGAAATGTTTCTAATGATTTATAGTATATTTAAGATTAATTTAGTACCAAAGTGGATTATTCATATTTCATTACAAAATTAAATAAATTGCTATGTTTCATATATTTCTCACATATTCAATAGTCTTTTTACTTTAAATATTGTTAGAAACCAAGATCTTATTGCAAACCAGAAAAATCACCTTCCACAGAAGAGAAAAATGAAAAAGGAGAGTTTTGCAAAAGATCTCCTAGCTTGAAACCCTCACATATTTGGAAAATGATGGCCAAAATCTACAAAACAAAAGCCAATCCTGACTTTTTCCAGCGCTTTGAATCCAATGGTGAAGCCCTATCTAATCCAAAACGCATCATGAATGAACTCAAGGCATGATACCCTCAAGGAATCTCAAACGAACTTTGCAATGATTTTCTAAAAAATCTGAGAAGGGGCTGCAAATCAAGGCTCTGATACCATGTTAGAAACCAAGATCTGAGTGCAAACTAGAAAAATCACCTTCCACAAAAGAGAAAAATGAAAAAGCAGAGATTTTCAAAAGATGTGAAAATTGATATATTATTCAGGAATTTGATAATTACATGATAATGATTTTCTTTATAAAAGCAAAGATGCATAACCCTAATCTTATCTTGAGCAACAAGATAGCTCAACAAGATAAGGATGACAACTAATTAACCTAGGAATTAAATAATTACCTAAGTAAACTTATGTAAAGTGTAATTAAATATTAATTACACCAACAAATATATATTAATTTGGGTGTCTTTCCTTCTAGGTCATGACAAATCATATACAATAAAATGAACTAAATGATGTTCCAGATACTAGATCAATTTTTTTATAACAAGTTCATTGGACATTTTAGTAAAATCAAATGGATTTATTGAAATTGAAATTGAAAATTTTGGAAGTTCTCTTTCAAAATTATTGTAGAAGTTTAAGTGACAAGCATGTTTGCACATGCAATTAAACAAGAAGTGATAACAATTGAAGAAAGTGTGAAATAATTTCATGCCACCTATAAAAAAACTAGTTGCATTTTGTAGCTTCTTGATTGAATTATACTATGATGAACAATATAATTAAGGCGATGCTAGTCATATTGTCAAAAAAATTCAAATTTACTTCAAGAATGTATAAAATTATCCTACAATTGTACTAATGTTTGGTTGAATTATTTCATATGTCAAATACTATTAAATTTATTAAACTTACTTTTATTAATATTGGAAATAGTTCAAGTAAAAATACAAGTATAACCTATGAAAGTTTTATTTACCAACATTTTATTCAAGGGTGGGTGCAAAAAGATGGGGGCCCAAAAAGTGGCCAAATTTTTAAAAATAATTTGATAGGCTATAATGTGAGCACATTATAATGTGATCATGTTATGGCTTGGTGTGACCGAGCCAAAGGCTCGGTCACATTGATCCTATAACACACTCGCATTATAACGTGAGCATGTTATAGCTCATTAAAACAAAAAAAAGAAAGAAAATGAGTTCATTTTAATCTCATTGTGTTTTTTCAAGCTCGTGGCCAAGAAACCCTGCATTTGCATGCTCGTGTTTTGGAAGGATCTTAAGTTGCAATTTCTTCATTGATTTGTTGCAATTTTGTCACCAAGATACTTACACATCGATGGGGAGGTCAAACAAGTAATCTCATTGATTGTTTTTTTTTGTGAATTTGTTGTTAAATAGGTTATTTTAGGTTATTTTTTATATTCATTTGTTTAATTTGTAGGAAATGTTAATGAACCTGAAAACCCTCCTCAAAATCTTGAACAACCACAACAAAAAAGCACCTAAAAAAAATCCTTCAACAACCACAACAACAATCTCCTCTGGACCAATTCCTCAACATCCTCCTAGCACTCAACAAAATTTAATGGGGGTAATTGAAAAAAATAAAAAATAGATTGAGGAGTTAATCACGAGGTTGAACAATCAAGTAAGTTCAACCATATAAAGAAGAACACTTGTGAGTTCACTTCAAGAAGTGTTAAAACATGTAGATGCAATCACCAAATAATTAAGTGGTTGGGTAGATAGGAGGCAGGTGTCTAGGAATTTTTACATAGATAAATTATCATATAAAGAAGTAAAAGATAAAAAAGTTAAAAAATATGATTTGTGCTCACTATTCACTAAACCACACACAATTCAAAATATTGATCTTAATGCCAAGAGATTTCCTATCCATTTGTTCCACCACCAAGGGATTGGGAACAATTTTTGGGATAGGTGGTACATGGTTTTTGACTATTCACCATGGAATAATTGCGAAGTCCCCCAATATTTCTTGAGGAAACTCTACTATGAGTTCATCCTCAACAAAATCCCCAATTATTTTGATATGAGGTACTTTCAAGGGAGAGGTGGGGGGTCGACACATGATAGACCTGGTGCATGACTGGATCCTCAGCAACAAGAAAGATGAGCTCTTGCTAGGCCAGCTCGTGAGCACATCATCATCCCTTCCGTCATGAAGGAGAGTGCTGAGGTGGACACTTTGCAGTCTATCAACTCTTTGACCCAGAGTATCATCCAACATGCCAGTCCTGTAGTACACTGCCATCCAAGGGATTCTTCGAGGGGCAGGCTTCCACCCCATTCTTGTTAGGTTTGTGGGTCGACTTGTACATATGACCCCACAGACACTTGGGAGGCTAGTGCACATGATACATTTGTAGCTATGGAGATGGCAATGACAACTGAAATTTTGAATGAGGCTTTCAAAATCAATACTTAGGTAAATGTTAGCATGTTCATTGAATTTAATTTATTAAGTTTCATTTTTCAAATGCAAGATTAACTAATTTAGTTTAATGATTGTAATAAAATTTCAAGGTCACATTGTTGATACTGGATACACCAGCCCTCCACCTGTTTATTATTCCACTACATCTACCATTGAGGTATGTAACTAGTAAACAATTATAAATTTATTACATGTGAATAGAATTTTTATATGAATGGTACTCTAATATTTGATTTTGGATGTTGAATAGGCTAATATTGGAGGTTTCATGGGAACACCTCCTAGTGCCAATGGAGTTAGACAAACATTCATGCATGAAATAGAATAAAGAGTTTAACTAATGAATTGTACTTAATAGATTTTTGTAGCTTATACTAATATTGTTGATTACATTGCATTGCACATCTTTCAAACTCAAAGCATTACTTCACATTCCATAACTAATAAGTAGATGTTGATAGATGACAAAATTTCAAAGTTACAATATAGTTGTTTAGAAAGTCAACATAAGAAATGATGCAATTACTTCACATAGCATAAGTAATATGTAGGAGTAGTTGGAAATTGTATTTTCTTGTCATAGAATTCCATGAGACCACTTTTTATTGAGGAATCTTTTCAAACAGTTCACTTCCTTGTCTATGCTATTGATGCTTGGAAGAAATATATGAAATAATAATAGTAAGCAATAGCATAGACAAGGAAATGAGTTGTTTGAAAAAATGCCTCAAAGAAATGTGGTCTCATGGTGATGGACATCACCATGAGACCCAATTTCTTTGAGGAATTTTTTCAAACAACTCACTACCTTTTTGTTGGATGTGTTGAGGTGTTATGTTATTGACTGTTGTCATTAATGGTTGTCATTGATGTCAACATATCTTGGTTGATTGATTAAGGTTTGGTTTTGATGCTTTAGTGATCCGGATTGGTGTGCTCTAGATTCTGTGTTGTGATGATCTATCTTTGGTCATGCTTATCGTGGTCCCATTCATTTTACAACATAATGAGATACACTATTATGGGTCTAGACCAATTTGGAAATTGGTTAAACATTCCCCAGAACATTATTTTCATTGTAACGTCTGTATCCTATTCTTTGGTCCTGGATGTCATGGTTAATATGTAGTGTGTTGATTTGAGTGAGGAGGTTTTGATTGGTCCATGTTTCATTCCTTTGCACCATGGGAATGTTTTGTGGTGACCTAGTTCAAATTGTGTTTGGTCGACTTAGGAGATTATGAAGGAATAGAATGGTATAAGTAAAAATTGATCCTATTTGATGAAATCAAGTGTGGTGAATGCGAATCTGAAAATCCATACATTGTGAAGTATGCAAAAGAATATGACTAGAGGAAAAAAATAGTGAGATTCTATCTGGTGTCATTGTTGGTGATAGTTATCTTAGCAGTAGATTCCCTTTCATCATTCTTCTGGCAATGAGCCATTTTTTGTTGGTAGTGAGCCTTTCTCTTTTTGTCAGTGAGCCTTTTTATCTTTGGTTGCAATAGCTAGGTAGTGAGCCCACTGGTAGTGAGCCTTACCTGTAATGAGCAATTTGGCAGTGAGCCTTTGTAAAAATCACCTTAACCGATGTCACCTTAATCAGTTTTTTATAATTGAGAATTAGCATTCTCTGAGATTTTTCCCTTCTTGGGTTTCCACATAAACTCTGGTGTTCATTACGCATAGTGTTGTTGTGTGATTTTATGTTCATATCTGTTAGATTATTTTCTGATTGATATAATTTTTCTTTGGATTAATTAAAGTCAAGAAAATTGTTTTATAATAACTGATTCACCCCCCTTTCAATTACCTGAAATGTTCAACAATTGGTATCAAAGCTCTAGTTCCATGAAGAAGAGGTTAACCGCTTGGGGTAGATCCGATGGCGCACAAACTGAAAATTCCTGTGTTTGATGGATCTGACTATAGTTTATGGAAAGTGCAGATGAGAGGTTACATGATCTCTCTAGGCTACAAGACTTGGAAAGCTGTTGAGAAAAGATATGTTGAACTGGAAAATGGTCCTACTTTTGTGGATGAGATTTCAGCCTGTGAAGAGAATGAAAAGGAAAGGTATGTAATCTTTAGTGCTTTGTCTAAGACTGAATTAACATAAGTTATTTCATTGGGCATCGCTTATGAAATTTGGGAAAAGTTGAAATAAGTTGACAACTAAGTGCAGATATGAAAACTTGAGGATGGAAGAAGGTGAGGACATAACAAGCTACTTTTAGAGAGTGGACAATGTAGTAAATGAAGTCAAAAATCAAGGAGGAACTCTAACAGATGAAGATGTAATGGCAAAGATTCAAATGACCCTATCAGAGAGCTACAATGACAAGATCTCAACTATTGAGGAAGTTTATGATTTGAAGAAATTCACCATAGGGAAACTATTTGGAACCTTGACCACATTTGAGATGAGGAAATTTGGAAAAGAAAAGGAGAAATATGAAACAACCCTAAAATCCACAAAGACAGAAGAAGATCTGGATAGTGAAAGTTTAGATGAGTTGGAAGCAAACTTCACAATGAAACTAAAGAAAGGTATCAACAAGTACAAAGGTATGTTACCTCTTAAATGTTTAGGATGTGGAAATATTGGTAATTTAGCAACCAAGTGTCTAGAAAAAGGAACAAGGAATTTTTTTAAAAAGATCAATAAGAAGGCCTATTATGTTAATGAGAATTCTAGTATTTTAGATGATGAATCAAATCGTGAGGATTGTTTGTTTTTGGTGGAAAAGGATGAACCTAGATTTGATATCTCTAATATTTGTCCAAAATCTAATGATAACATTGAAGTTGCACTATATGTTAAAATAAATAGAGATGAATGGTTGATTGATAGTGGATGTTCAAATCATATGACTGGTGATAAAAGTAAGTTTGTGAAGCTTGAGAAATATGATGGAGGTTTTGTTATATTTGGAGATGATAAAACAATGAAGGTTGTTGGAATTGGTTCATTACCTTTGATGGAAAACATAACACCAAAAATGTTTACTATGTGAAGGTTTTATATCATAATCTTTTGAGTGTTGGATGGATTTGTGAAAATGGCTATAATGTGGTGTTTCAGGACGATGGCTGTGAGATCCGAAAGAAATTCAAAACTATTATTGCAAATGGAAAAATAATGAGTGGGAATATGTATCAACTGGAAGGAGCTTCAAAGGGATGCTTATTATCTCATTCCAATGACAGTTGGATTTGGCATCAGAGGATGTGTCACATCAACTTCAACAATTTGGTAATAATAAGTTCAACAAGAGTAGTAAGAGATTTTCCAAGACTGACCAAACCAGAAAATACTATGTGCAAAGGATGTCAAGAAGGAACACAAACATGAGAAATGTTCCAAAGAAAAGAAGAATCTTCTACTAATTTTTTGGACCTTGTACATACTAACCTATGTGGTCCAACTAGAACAAGAAGCTTACAAAGTGATAGATATTTCATGCTTTTAATAGATGATTATTCCAGATTAACCTAGGTTGCATTTTTAAGAGAAAAATTAGAGGCTTTAGAAAATTCAAGATTTTCAAGGAAAGAGTTGAGAATGAAGTTGATAGAAGAATCAAGTGTTTAATATTTGATAGAGGATGAGAGTTTACTTTTGATGAATTAAACAAATTCTATGAAAAATATGGCTTCAAAAGACAACTATCTACCCCTAGAACACCACAATAGAATGGTGTAAGTGGAAAGAATGAACTAAACAATTCAAGAAGTAGCTAGAACAATTATCATGGAAGCGGGTTTATTGCAGGTGTACTGGAGAGAAGAGATACAGACAATAGTATATACTCTTAACAGAGTACTATTCTAGAGGAGATATGGAAAGACTTCATATGAGTTATGGCATGGAAGAGGTCCCACAGTAAAATACTTCAAATTTTTTGGAAGCAAATGCTACATCCAGAGAGATGAGGAAAATCTTGGAAAGTTCAACAGTAGAGCTGATGAAGGCATATTTTTGGGTTACTCTACAAGAAGCAAAGCATGCCAATGTTACAATAAGATATTGAACAAGATATTTGAAAGTGTGAATGTGAAAGTAGATGAAGATGTTTCAAAGGAATCCTAACAGAATATTAAAGATGAATCAGATGACTTAGATGAAAAAGGAGAAAAGGATAAGAAAGAAGAAGAAGAGTCAAAGGAGGCTCCGACAACTACAACTAAAACCACTCAAAAAATAAAATTATTGGAGATAAGAATAAGGGAGTCATCACAAGAAGAAAAGTAGCTCAAGAACAAGTATTACTATGTTTACTCTTAGAAACTGAGCCAAAGACTGTGGAAGAAGCATGCAATGATCATAATTGGGTGAAGGAAATGAAACAAGAGCTTGATCAAATAGATAAAAATTAGACTTGGGAACTTGTGCCCAGACTGACAGAAAAAAAAGAAGTAATTGTAACAAAGTGGGTATTCCGGAACAAGCTAGAAAAAAATGGAAAGGTAATGAGAAACAAGGCAAGATTAGTTTATAAAGGTTACACTAAGATTGAAGGTATTGATTTTGAAGAGACATATGCCCCTATTGCCTAGATGGAAGTGATTTGGATGTTCTTAGCCTTTGCAACTTTTAAGTAATTCAAAGTCTATCAAATGGATGTAAAATCTGCATTCTTGAATAGAGAACTAAAGGAAGAAGTCTACATTGAGAAAATAGAGGGATGTAAGTCTGAAAGTGACTTGGATGTTGTTTGCAGGTTGAAGAAAGCTTTATATGGATTGAAGAAGGCACCTAGAGCCTAGTATGGAAGATTAGACAAGGATTTCAAAAGGGATATGGTAATAGTGATTTATACTACAGAATTCACTTAGATCAGATGTTGATTATTGTGGTTTATGTTGATGACATAATTTTTGGAGGAAATAATTATGTGTATAAAATTTGCAGATGAAATGCAAAAGGAATTCGAAATGTCTATGATAGGTGAGTTAAATTTCTTCCTTGGATTACATGTAAATCAGAATAGTGTTAGTGAATGGAATGGCTCAGGACAAATATGCTTAAACAAATGACTCTTGACCCAAATTAAGCACCAGTGAAAATCTCCTAATAGCTTTGGAAAGAGCACAATTTTATTTGTGGCTTTTCTCTGAATTTTGTTGAGGTACAAATCCCTCACTATATTTTCAATAAATTTATCTAACCTATGAATAAGGGTATGCTTTTAACCAAAAAGTAGGAAAGGTGACTAACACTAGTTCATAAATATGAAGATAATGCAGAAAGCATAAACCAAAGCCATAAATGAACAACACAAAGATTGAAAACCTATGACCATACAATCACAAAAATAAGATTAGACTACAATAAATGAACACTATACAATTTATCTTTCAAGGAAGACACAACCATATGCACACGTAATGCTAAGATCAACGTACTAAGCATCATTAAATTTATAACACACAAATTATAAATCATTATAGTCTAAAATAAATGCTAATCCTTCTCAATAACACCACAAGGTGTATATTCAAAAAGCCCCTCTCTTCTTTTACAATTTCAAATTTATAGCAAAGGCAATGCCACTAGACAATCGCCAAAGCCATTACTAAATTAGTGACCTTGTTTTTCCAATGTTTCTTGAGAATTTCTAAAATCAATCAGAAGAATCCATCTTGGAAGAGGAATAAACATCAACAAGAAAAATCAATCTTGATCTCACCAACAACTATCAAATGACCTTTCACACAACCAAACAATTAATGCAACATCCAGGAATATCAAGTGGTAGCACATGTATGTTGCTTGATGGGAAATTGTAATTTAAACCAACTCAAATCAACCATAAATTAGAACTAAATTTCCATCTCATCAAACTTAGGAGAATACACCAATGTCTAACCATTCTTCTATAAATTCAGCCAATGTCACCTTTCTTCGACAATCAATAGCATCAAACATGGTGAGCTCTTAGAGTGATGGTAATTTTTCCAATGACTACATTGTCTTGTGGAGGAGATTGAATGTAGTCCATTGTTTAGGCATACATTAGACTAGTTGAAAGAGGTCTTCATAGTGCAAAGCGAGGTAGAAGAAGAAGTGATCTATAGCATTCTAGGCAAAGCGTTCCTAAGCCAAGCCCATGCACACAACACAACCATGTTGGAGCATTTTATATACATAGTCATTAGGATTTCTGGCCACTATGACTAGGGTGTAAGAGCACTAGAGTTCCTAGTAAAGCACGAGTTTCATCATCGATTCAATGTGGAGATCAACAGACTTAGCCACTACCCACAGAATTGATTGATAGTTGATGCCATCTACATTGCATTGGCTCTTCAAGATGAGACTTTGGAGGAAGTTGTGGCTCTTCTACGCACAGGAGTTGTAAGAAATGATATGGGACTCTTTGTGCAATTCCTCCTATTGTATGATAATCTACTGTCACCTGCTCAAGTTGAACACCTATAGACTCTTACTGAGGGAATTTGTGTCCTGATATTTGCTCTATGTACCTGAGAGAAAGTGCCTCTTTTTGTATTTTTTCTACAATATGAACTTTTGTAGTCAAATCAGATAGTTTTGTAGTGTCGATGCAATGTAAAAATGTTTATATATATAAATAAAATATTCCCTTTTGATATTACTATGTCTTTGTATGCATGGCTTCATTGATTTCCTGTTCATATCCTATTTGAAAATGCTAGTTTCCTTTCCTCTATAATGCATTGGTTAGGTGAAATAAGCTTACTATTATTCCATTAATCACTGAAAAGCTTCTGGGTGGAAAAATGGGTAGTTCACATAACTTAACAAAACACTGCCTAGGTTTTGAATAGTCTAAAGAGTACCGCCTAAGGGATAACTTGCAGGCGAAGTTTCTAGATTATGATGCATGAAAATTCATCACTCAGGTTATTAACACATATATGGCCACTCTTGAAAGAAAGGTAAGTTTGAAAATAGTAATAAAACATTTCCCAACGAAGGTGAAACAATATAAGCCGTAAAATAAAACGTTCAAGGGACAAATGAAAACTCTGACTGAGTTCAAGGAAGATAACAAAAGGCCACTTGAACACAAATTCAAGGAAAATACTTAGGAAAAAAGAAAAGGTAGTTGGAAAAAGAGGAGGGCTATTTATGGGTAACAATGGCTCTAATTGGGGACAAGGATTGCAAAGGATGTAGAGAACCCAACATGCAATACCAATCCTTATCCATTGGGCATGGAGTCAATGAGAAGGATACCAAAGAAAAAGCCAAAAATGAACACACCAAAATTGCAATATTTACAAGGTAGGACTAACCTACCAGAGAAGAGAAAGGAAGGGTAAGGATCACGTAAACCCATTAACTAGCTAGGAGAAGAATAATACTTTCTTGAAGAGGCCCACCTTCCTATACAGTCTCTGAAACAAATTTAGAAACATTTACATCCCAATATTAATGCGAGAAAAAATGTATCCATAATCCAATGATCTCCCAAAAATCCAATTTTCATCCAAAATTTCATCATGTTGACATCCTGTAAGGACTAAACAATCCGTTATTAGCCAATTCCCATAGTCGGGGCTTATTAATTTAGGTATATCTAATTCCAACACAAAATTCTGAGTTCTACACTCCTCCTTGGTTCTACATTTCTCGGGAACCTCTCCCTTTTCTAAAGATTCACCATAGGAGGTAATGTCCTCCTTAACTTCATCACTTCCTTCTTCATTTAGGCCATTTTCATGGGATGTAACTACTTTTGTAAACTGGTACAAAACATGGTCCGATTTGTTTCTTACCTCTAACTAAACACTGATTTCATCTTCCCCCAATAAAAGACTAGCAATTTCCTCATCATTCCCTTGAATATGACTATTTCCAACCATTGATAAATAGTATCTGACCTCAGGTATAAATTGATCAACCATTAAATTTGTAAACATAGGATTATCATATACCTTGTATTCATCAAAATTGAAGAGTGGGTTAGAACAGGTTGACCATTTTTCTTCCTCTTGAGAAGTATCGCATGCAAGATCACCATTTCCTTCAGCATTTAAACATGTATTCTCATTCACTGCTTCTTCAAAGGAGGAAATTTCATATTCTAAAATAAGAAGGGAAGCTGGTGCCAAGTCATTTGAATTAGCCTCAATGAAGGAATTATCCTCAAAAGGAGGGAGTGAGGCACATGGTGTCTTTTCTTGTGGCTCATCATCTTCATCATCACTGAATGAACTGCAATCACTTTCAACTTCAAACATGGTATATAAATTGAAAACTCAATCACTACAATATTGATCCCGTTCCTCACTAGGCTACTGCATGCTATCAAAAATTGTCAAATTAATTTTTTCAGCAGTTGGGTAAGGTAACTCTGCTTCTTTATGACCTTTAACTAGGAACTCATAAGGTGTCTTGCAATTGGCTTCAAGTTTCACATTTGTGCTTGATTTCCATTTACCCACGGTGATAAAATCATCCTCAACCTTCACTACTTCCAATTGAGCTTGTTCAATCCCTTGAACTTTATCTCTTTTGAGGATTAATTGGATGTTTGGTTCCATAGAAAAAATGAATATATGATATTGGATCTCCTCACTAGGTCTTTTTGGAGCAGGAATTTTTTGAAGAGACCAATTGAACTAGTAAACAAAATCCCTCATCGTTTCAGCCTTATTCTTCATAATTTGAAAGAAAAGATGTAGGGTGACTGCAATGTTAACTGGAATTTTATAGTGTTGGAGAAATTTTGTTTTGAGGACATCCCACTAAGTAATGCTTCCTTTTTTGAGTCCCTTGTACCATTTTTCTACTTTCTTGATCAGAGTGTCAATAAAAATTCTTAAAAAAACATTTTCCTTTTGAATTCCTAAAACCACACTTACCACAGTCATAGCCAAAATATGTTCCTCAGGGTCTTGTTAATTTTGACCGAAAAATTTAGGGAACCTTTTCCAGGAACCTTGGGGTAGATCATGGTATTGTTACAAGGCAAGAGGACTAACTTGATTACACTAGAGATTCAAAGCCATAAAAAACTAGAGTCACCAACTCACATAGGAGTAAAAATTTGGAAAAGAAAATTATTGTGGTAAACAAGCTGAAGGTGGATTCTAAGTCTGAGGTATAGGTGGGTCCCTTGGTTGATGTAACAGTCGATTAGGGTGATGATCAAGGTGATGAGAAGGGTTTTTCGTAGTACTCGAATATCAACCTTAGAGAGTGTTCAATCATAGGTGCAGGTGGGTGTTGGGCTAACTCTTCCTCTTCTTCCAAGATGAAATTCACCCACATATAATCCAATATATTCCTCCTATATCTCCATGCGAGTGTATTTAATTTTGATATGATGTCTTCTTTCTCCGCTCCAATATAATCTAAATCTGACTACAAAATAGGAAATACATTATTGTGAGGAAGTACCATCTTGCCACATGAAGCGATAGAGATTGTTAGAATTTTCAATCAATTCAATTCCCCAGTGGAGTTGCCAAAAATATATTAGTGAATGGAATGGATCAAGATAAATATGCCTAAACAAATGTCTCTTGACCCAAATTAAGCACCAGTGAAAAGATTCTAACAGCTTCGAAATTACCACAATTACTTTTGTGTATTTTCTATGAATTTTGTCGAGGTACAAATCCCTCAATAGATTTTCAATGAATTTATCTAACCTATGAATAAGGGTATGATTTTAACCATAAATCAGGAAAGGTGACTAATGCTAGATCATAAATATGAAGCTAACATAGAAAGAATAAACCAATCCAATCACAAAAATAAGATCAAACTACAATAAATGAACACTCTACAAGTTATCTTTCAAGGAAGACACAACCATATGCACATGTAATACCAAGATTAGAATACTAAGAATAATTAAATTCATATCACACAGATTATAAACTATTATAGTTTGAAATAAATTATAAATCCCTCTTGATAACACCACAAGGTGTATATTCAAAAAGACCCTCTCTTCTTTTACATTTTCAAATTTATAGAAAATCCAATGCCACTAGACAATCGCCAGAGCCATTACTAAATTAGTGACCTTGTTTTTCCAGCGTTTCTTGAGAATTGTTAAAATCAATAAGAAGAATCCATCTTGGAAGAGGAGTAGACATCGACAAGAAAAAATGATCTTGATCTCACAAACATCCACTAAATGACCTTTCACACAACCAAAGAAATTAATGCAACATCCAATAATATCAATTAGTAGCATGTGTATTCTACTTGATGGGAAATTGTAATTTAAACCAGCTCAAATCAGCCATAAATTGAAACTAAATTGTCATCTCATCAAACTTAGGGGAACACACCAATGTCTAACCATTCTTCTATAAATTCAACCAGTGTCACCTTTCTTTGACAATAAATAGAATCAAATATGGTGAGCTCTCAGAGTGATGGTAATTCTACCAATGACTATATTGTATTGGAGGAGATTGAATGTAGTCCACTGTTTAGGCATACATCAGACTAGCTGAAAGAGGTCTTCACAGTGCAGAGTGAGGTAGAAGAAGTGCTCTGTAGAATTTTAGGTGAACCATTCCTAAGTCAAGCCCATGTACACAACACAACCATCTTGGAGAATTTATAAAAACAATCATTAAGACTTTTGGCTACTGTGACTAGGATGTAAGAGTAGTGGAGCTCCTAGTAAATACTGAGTTTGATCATCGTTTCAATGTGGTGATCAATGGACTTATCCACTACCCACGGAATGGACTAATAGATGAAGCCATTTGTATTATGTCAGCCCTTCAAGATGAGACTTTGGAGGAAGTTGTGGCTCTTCTACGCATAGGAGTTGTAAGAAATGATATGGGACTCTTTGCGTAATTCCTCTAGTTGCATGAGAATCTACTGTCACCAACTCAAGTTGAACACCTGTAGACTATTACTAAGGGTATTCATGTCCTGATATTTTCTCTGTGTACCTAAGAGGAAGTGCCTCTTTTTTTATTTTTTGTCTATGACATGAAATTTTGAGGTTGAACCAGATAGTTTTGTAGTTCTAATGCAATGTAAAAATGTTTATATATATATAAATAAAATATTCCCTTTTGATATCACTTTGTCTTAGTATGCATGGCTTCATTGATTTCCTATTCATATTGTATTTGAAATTTTTTGTTTCCTTTCCTCCATAATGCATTGGTTAGGCATGAAATAAGCTTACTGTTATTCCATTAATCACAGAAAAGCTTCTAGGCGGCAAAATGGGTAGTTCACATAACTTAACAAAACACTGCTTAGGTTTCAAATAGTCTAAAGAGTATAGCCTAAGGCATAACTTGCGGTTGGATTTTCTAGATTCTGATGCATGAAAACTCATCACTCAGGTTATTAACACATATATGACCACTCTTGAAAGAATGGTAAGTTTGAAAATAGTAATAAAACACCACCCGATGAAGGTCAAACAATATAAGTGGTAAAATAAAAGATTTGAGGGACAAACGAAAACTCCTTCTAAGTTCAAGGAAGACAATAAAAAGCCTCTTGAACATAAATTCAAGAAAGGACTTAGGAAAAAAGGAAATATAGTTGGAAAAAGAGAAGGAGGGCCTATTTATGGGTAACAAACAACAAAGGAACTTTCATTTCTTAGTCCAATTATACCAAAGAATTATTGAAGTTTGGATTGGAGAACTCCAAACTAGTTTGTACACCTATTGTTACCATATGTAAGTTGACAAAAGAAGATGATTCACCTAAAGCTAGTCCAAGTATGTTAAGGTCAATGATTGGAGGATTGTTATATTTGACTGCTACTAGACTAGACATTATGTATGTTGTTTGTTTAGCAACTAGATTCTAGCAAGAACCAAAGGAATCACATGTTGCAGTAAAAAGGATTTTTAGATATTTGAAAGGTACAAAAGATATGGGGCTATGGTATCCAAAGGATTCATATTTCACTTTGATAGCTTATACTGATGTTGATTGGGTTGGGTGTGTTGATAGGCGGATCACAAGTGGTGGAGCTTATTTCCTTGGCTCCCGGTTGGTTGCTTGGTCAAGTAAGAAACAAGATTTTGTATCTTTATCTACTACTGAAGTTGAATACATTGCAACATCCTCATGTTGCACTTAGGTACTCTGGATGAAACAAATGTTGAAGGATATTGGCATATCATTTGATGAACCAATCTCAATTATGTGTGATAATACCAGTGTAATAAAAATTTCCACGAATTTGGTACAACACTCTAGAACAAAACATATATCCATTAGATATCATTTCTTGAGAGAGAAAGTATTGAACAATGAGGCAAGACTTGAATATGTACCTACAAAAGAGCAGATAGGAGATATTTTCACAAAATCGTTGAGCAAAGATACTTTTGAGTATCTCTAGCAAAAGTTAGGGGTTCTTCCACCTCCTAGTCTTCAATAATTTGCACTAGGGTGTGCATTGGTCCAGGGAATTATATGCTCACTCTTATCTGGATCAATGTTGGGTGGCTTCCTAATAGGGGGAGTGTAGTAAGTTTTTCAGGGGGATTTTTTTCCCTTTATCTTTGATATCAAAGGGGGAGAAGAAAATAAGGTCCTTGATGCTGTTGATGCTGACATTTGCATTGTTTGGTTTGTTTTTGATGAATGTTTCCATCAATGACAAAGGGGGATATTGTTGGAATGTTTTGAGATGTGATGTTGATTGTTGTCATTAATGGTTGTCATTGATGTCAACATATCTTGGTTGATTGATTAAGGTTCGGTTTTGATGCTTTGGTGATCCAGATTGGCATGCTATGGATGTTGTGTTGTGATGATCTATATTTGGTCATGATTGTCCTAGTACCATTCATTTTAAAACATAATGAGATACACTCTTATGGGTTCAAACCGATCTAGAAATTGGTTAAACATGCCTCAGAACATTATTTGCATTGTAACATGTGTATCCTATTCTTTGGTCCCATATATCATGTTTAATATGTAGTGTGTTTATTTGAATGAGGAGGCTCTAATTAGTCTGTGTTTCATTCCTTTCCACCACAAGAATGTTTTGTGGTGACCTAATTCAAATTTTGTTTGGCCGAATTAGGAGATTATGAAGGAATGGAATGGTATAAGTAAAATTTGATCCTGTTCGATGAAAGAAAGTGTGGTGAATGCAAATATGAAAATCCAAACATTGTGAAGTATATGAAAGTACATGACTGGAGGCAACAAACAATGAGATTCTATCTGGTGTCATTGTTGGTGACAGTTATCTCAACGGTGGATTCTCTTTCATTATTCTTTTGGCAGTGAGATTTTTTATGTTAGTAGTGAGATTTTCTATTTTTGGTAGTGAGCTTTTTTATCTTTGGCTATAATAGCTAGGTAGTGAGCCCACTAGTAGTGATCCTTACCTACAGTGAGCAATTTGGAAATGATCCTTTGTAAAATTCACCTTAACCGGTGTCACCTTAACTAGTTTTATAATTGAGAATTAGCATTCTCCATGGTTTTTCCATTTTTGGGTTTCCATGTAAATTCTGTTGTTCATTGTACATGGTGTTGTTGTGTGCTTTCATGTTCATATCTGTTAGATTATTTAATGATTTATTGAAGTTTGCTCCAAATTAATTAAAGTCAAGAAAATTGTTTTATAATAATTGATTCACCCCCCTCTCAGTTATCCAGAATTTTCAACACTTTTCTATACTACCACATTTTCCATACATGTCTACCAAATCATTTTATCAAACAATTTACTTCCTTACTGCTATGGCTAAAAGCCTAAAAAAAGGTTCTTTCCAATAAACTATGGATTCTTGGAAAAAAATCTATCAAATCATAATAGTAAGCAATAGCATAGACAAGGCATTGAGTAGTTTGAAAAAATCCCTCAAAGAAATGTGGTCTCATGGTGATGGAATGACATTCCATCATTGTGAGGCCACATTTCTTTGAGGCATTTTTAAAAAAAACTAACCTTCTTTCCTATGCTACCACATTTTCCATACATGTCTACCAAAGCATTTTGTCAACTACTCACTTCCTTGTTGCTATGGCTAAACCCCTAAAATAGGTGCTTTCCAATAAACTATGGATGCTTGGAAAAATAATATCAAAGCATAATAGTAAGCAATAGCATAGAAAAGGTAGTGAGTATTTTTTAAAAATTCCTCGAAGAAATGTGGTCTCATGGTGATGGAATTCCATTCCATCACCATGAGACCACATTTCCTTGAGGCATTTTTTCAAATAGCTCACCGCCTTTTCTATGCTACCACATTTTCCATACATGTCTACCAAAGAATTTAATCAATCTACTCACTTTCTTGTTGCTATAGCTAAAATCCTAAATTAGTTTATTTCCAACAAACTATGGATGCTTGGAAAAAATCTATCAAAGTTATTAATAGAAGCACAACACAGACAAGGAAGGAGTAGTTTGAAAATAGTCAGATCTCATGGTGATGGAATCTATCTGATCACCATGAGACCACATTTCCTTTGGGGCATTTTTTCAAATTAACTCACCACCTTTTCTATGCTATCACATTTTACATACATTTCTAGCAAAGGATTTTATCAATCTACTCACTTCCTTGCTTCTATGGCTAAAAGCCTAAAATAGGTTCTTTCCAACAAACTATGGATGCTTGTAAAAAATTTATCAAAGCATAATAGTAAGCAATAGCATAGAAAGGCAGGAAGTAGTTTGAAATGTCTCAAAGAATAAAGATTCATGGTGATGGAAATGCCATCCATCACCATGAGATTACATTTCTTTGAGTGAATTTTTTTCTCAAACAAATCACTCACCTTTTCTCCGGCTACATTTTCCATACATGTCCACCAAAACATTTACCAACCACTCACTTCCTTGTGCTATACAAATCCTAAAATAGTGATTTCCAAATCAAACTATGGATGCTTGAAAAAATCTATCAGCGCCACGATATAAGCAATATCAATAAAGTCAAGGTAGTGAGTAGTTTGTGTAACGTTACGAATAGTCAGGTCTCATGGTGATGGAATATCCATCACCATGAGACCACATTTCCTTTGAGGTACCAAACAAATCAATGCCCGCGAATAGAAACCAAGCCTTTAGCTAAAATTCCCCTCAAAATTATTTTCAAAGTCCTCATCCTCATCTTCAATTTACCAATCCATGGAACCTTCCACCTTTTATTCCACTTGTTCATATCCCCACCCCCCTCTCTTCATGTCATGATTTCTCCATTCATAACCAAGACCACTCATAAATTATCCACCCTATCTCAATGATAATACCATAGAGAGTACCATCTATTTGAAATTTCGAAGAAATGTGGTCTATAAGGATGGAATTCCATGACATTGTTAGTTTGTAATGGCACTTCCATCAACATGAGACCACATTTCTTTGAGGCATTTTTTCAAATAGTTTATTGCCTTCTCTTTGCCACCACAGTTATCATGCATGTCTACAAAAGCTTTTTATCAAACAGTTCACTGGCTTGTTGCTATGGGTAAAAGCCTAAAAATACATGCTTTCGAACAAGATATGGATAAGGAAAATAGTAAGCATGATAGTCAGAAATATATATTTCAGGCTGGCACTAAAATTTTGCTCATTAATTTCACACATTATAAGTCATGACTTGCATTGGCTATTGTAGCTCCAAAGTGATTGAATAATTTTTTTTTTTTTTTTTAGATGTTGGAAGCACATACACATCCACATGTTCATAGGGAAATGGAATTTGGTGTTTCTTATGCTATAGACTCCTCAATGCCTCTCACGTAAGTATGAGGAAAATTACTAAATTTTAATTTACATTCGTTGTTATAGTTGTTAGTGAAAAATCAAACCATTATTGATTCATAGTTTAATTTCTATTTGGATGGTTTCTATAGGGCTTCAGCATGCCATAACATGGGAATGCAAATATTTCCCTCGAGGAGAGTGATTTTCTAGTGGTGGTAAGTGATTGTTTTGTTGAATATATCATTTTTTATAATGTAATTTCTATATATTAATGTCTTACCTTGTTATTGTAATAGATAAAAGTGCTGACCGTGAATTGAAACCTAGGAGGAGCACCAGGAGTACCTCTCAACCTTAGAATAAATGAGTGATAACTATTGCCACCCACCAATACAAAGGGAAATATTTTTATTTGAGAGCATGGAGAGCAATGGACTTTGATCTGTGAGTCTCTTTGTTGTATGCTTCTTATATGGTATTTCTTGGTACATATATTATGTATTGCATATATTTGACATTGTATGCCTATATGGCTATTTGTATACATTTTATACTTTTATCAACATATATTGATGTATGCCTACATGGCTATTTGATTAATACAAATCCTTTTATTGATGGTGTCCATATTTTCATTATAAATCCATGGTTGAATAGATATGAGTTACGTGTATTCAAGTGTATACTTTAGAACTTATGTGTATTCCAATGTATACTTTGCGACTTATGTGTTTTCATGCATATACCTTGTATTCATGCAATATATGCTTTGTATTAATGTGTATACTATGTATTTGTGTGTATACTTCAAGGCTTACGTGTATTTGAGTACTTGTGCTTCACTTATTCACTTGTGTACTTGACTTATTCACATGTATACTTATTAATTGGTTAGCCCTAGCATTGCTCATTGCTACCCTTCATGGTTTGTCTTGAATATTTATTAATTGATGCTGAACAAATTTATTAGTTGATGCTAAATAGCTTTAATATTTCTAGGAATACTAGTAGAGTTACAAATTACAAAATTTCAAAAATTGAAAAGAAAAGATGAACTGTAAATAATTGGACTGATTATTAACATGATAATTGTTTAAGAATGAGTATAATATATATATATCAAGAGATGAACCTTCTAGAATGGCAACTTCCAACTTGAAAATAGGCATGCAAATCCATTCAAGATTGCACAAATAAGCAATCATTATCCTAAAAATCTATCTAGAAAACTTATCTAAAGGAATATTTTAGGCAAAATATTCTACACTAACATTTCATAATCAATGGCTTGTTTCCATGCTCGCTCCCTAACTATCTGCCAAACTTTGTCAAGAAACCCCTTTGATATATTTCTATGTGCATAGAATCGATATTATATAAATCTACCCAAATCATTCCCAATACTTTGAAAGTAGTAATCCACACAAATTTGCAACAAGAGATAAGCCAAATGAACCCACATAGGCATAACTAAATAAATAAAAGTTCACCCTTCATAGCTTGGTGAAACCATTTCCAAACTTAGAAGATCTTAAAGATAAAGAAGAATTATGATCTATATAATATTGAATTAGTACCCACTTTGATTACTACAAAATTTTCAACCATGGGCTTATCATTATTTTTCAAATTTGGTAAGAAGACTTATTTAATATCCTTGAGCAATGTATTTCCTAGTGCTCCCTTGTTCTTACATATCTCAATTCAATTTAATTCAAAGAGTTCCATCAAATGCTTTATCTAAAAGAAAGAAAAAACATTTTCAATTCGTATTCTATGAGGTTTCATAAAAATATACCAGTATATTTAATCTTTTGATTGGAATAACTCAATTAAGCAAAGGATACATAATATTCATAGTAGATGATGAGTAGTTAACTTCTTAACACATTATCATACAAACATTTATCTTGAATAGTCTTTAAAAAATTTCACAGCATAATCCTCTCAGTACAAAATGAATTGTTATGTTCTTGATCTATCACCATATAAACACATAGAAAGATGCATATCTCAAATTTTTGTAATATTATTTCTTGTATAGGAAATGGACTTGGGAGAAAGCTTTATAATTTATAATACAAATAAGAAATGGACTTGGGTGAAAAATTTATTTATCACACCAAATAATAAATGTATGTGAGAGAATCACTTGTTTCTCTTAGACTCCAATTTTCAAGCATAGCAAATCATTTCAAACGAAAATGAAAAAATTCTTAACAACCAAAGTTGTTAATTGAAGAAAAAATAAAATGTTTCCAAATTCCACCATTGAACACATTTTCAATTGGTTGTATATTGTTGTAAGGGAAAGGAGGATAATTAAAAAATTTCTTGCCCTTGCTATACTTGAGGATGACCATATGTTTTTGGTGTGGAAAACTCAGACTTGCCAACTATCATGT
>VDFB02181324.1:0-26862 GCA_007258455.2 Sequoia sempervirens | reverse complement strand
CTGCTAAAGCATATCCCTAAATTTCATGGAGAATGGAGTGAATAAGCTTGTAAGCATATACAACAATTCTGGGACTTCATTCTAGACTTTCAGATTTATCAAGAAGATGTCATTATGAGATGTTTTTCAAAGTCTTTGAGGGATGATGCAAGGGAGTGGTTTTTTGGATTACCTATGCAAAGTATCTCTTCATGGAAAGAGCTCAAAAGACTATTCCTAAGCCAGTACAATCATGAAGATGAATATGGAGAAATAGATCAAGCAATACAACTGGGAGAGGAAATATATGCAAATGATGTTTTTTTAGATTTGACTGAAGATGAACTTGTTGAAGACCAATTTCCCACCTTGGAGGATTATTGCAGCATTGAGGATGTAGTTGGAAACACATTGCCTGAGGAGTATGTCAGCCATGATTTAGATGATGTGGAGGTGCAACCATGTATTTGTCATAGCATTGAAAATTTGGAAGTTGAAATAAAAGAAGACAATATTCCCCGCAACAATGAAGAAGGCAGTGACTGTGAACAATTCATAGAGGATGAATATGCAAATGAAAATAATTCTTATGACAACCTACATGAAGATATAGAAAGTATCTCTTGCATAACATATTGTGACAATGCATGTTATGAGGGATCCATTGAAGATTCAAATTGTGAAGATGAACTTGTGAATTTTGATCTACAACAAAGGGAAACTTGCATCCTTTATGTAGATCAGGATGAAGAAGCAATGGAAGAATCAATCTCATTTGACAGTGAGCAAATAACACATCCAGTTGCAGTTGAATGCCGGGAAGACACATTTGATGAAAAAGAGGTTTGTACACTTGAAAATGGTTTCCAAAAATTTTCAAATCCATTGTATGATGAAGAGTTAAAAGAAAATCAGATGATATTTTTCCAAGGTGTGCCATAGCATGAATTTCAGGTGTTTTCAAATCCACTTTATGGTGAGGAAGAAACATTTTCAAACAAACAAAATGATATATCAAGTTGTGGAACAAATGACTATGTTGATAATTCATTTGAATTTTTCTATGATGATCTTGAGCCTCATTATGATGATGAAAAAGGTGAAGAGTACATTAATGGTGAAAGTGAGCAAATTTCAGATTTGTTGACAATAGAGTATCATAAATACATACATAAGAATAATTTAGAAGTTTTGTCCCCAGCATTAGTTGTTTCAAATGTGCATAATGGTGATTACATGAGTCAAAAATATGTGCCAATTCCAGTTAGTGGTATTGAAGAAATATAAAATGTTTCAAATTTGGTTATCCCAAAAGATATTGGTAAGACAAAAAATTTAGATTTTCAAGAGAAGCATTCTGATGGTGAATCTTCAATATAGCTAGAAGATCATTTTACAGTACATGATAGTGAATAGAGCAATGAAAAATGTTGCATTTTGTGTACTGAAGATGAAAAATATTTATTACATGATAATGAACTATTGAATGGTGAAAGGAATATGAATAAAACTGAACACAATGATCTTTTGGAAGTTTTCAATAACAGTGACAGGGTTGCTTGCATGAGTGTTCTTGAGAAGGATTTGATGAAAGCATATCAAAGCAAGATGTTTCATAGAGGAAAATAGGGGCCTTTATTTTTGATGGCATTGTGCCATCAACTATGGTGTGGTTTTTTAAAAGCCATGTTAGTTCATGACGGAAAAGAGTTTCAAGTCTGTTGCTCAAATGAATAAAATAATTGGTCTGCTCTCCCAGAGACTTGGATTCTTGCTATTCCCACAAGGGGCATACATCCCTAGACGGAGCCACTATTGGAACCTTCAAATTTTGACAAAATTTGAAGGTGCCATATCAAAAATCTTAATATAGCACTCAGAAACTTAGTTTAAAAAAAAAACCCAAAGAGCACATTTTGAAAAATCATAACTTTTAATCTGGTTACTTTTATGGAATTCCATCTTGCAGGTGTGTTAATCTAACATATGTGAGTGTGCACGCCAATTTTCAGCTTCATACGATCCAATTTGACAAACTTTCAAAGTGACAAGTTCAAAGGTTTTTGAGAAAATCTGTTGTCAGTACAGTGAAAATTCTATTCAAATGGTCAACTTTGAGGGTAAATATTAAGCAAATGGATGAGGATCATAACAAAATGATTGGTCCCTTCAATTCTCTACACCAAAGTCTACCTCCATGCCAATTTTCAGAGCGTTTGGACATCATTTGATATTTTTTCAAAAACCAAAACCAAACTGATTTTGCACTGGCATTTCCAGAAAATTCTCACAGGAGCAACTTTGATAATTAATAACACATCAAAGAAGTGAATTGGGAAGAAATCCTCTTGCACACATGTTTGTCTATCCAAAATGAAGTAATCTACAAAGTTATAGCTTCTCAAAATTAGATTTGGTATCTCTACAAAATGGCAAGTTGGCTTGCTTCAGATAGTTTTCATAAGTGCAGTTTTAGAAAGAGTTTATTGAGCTACTTTAAAAAATCAATATCTTTCAAATCTGATGACTTCGGGCCAAACCTTTTTGCAAACACATTTCCCTATCATAACTCAACATACTGGTGAAATTTCATGGCTTTTGGAGATCATCTGATCATTTCTTCAAAGCAATTTTAGAGGCTACTTGACTCATTTTGGTCACTGTGCATCAAATCAAAATTCCATCGAGGAGATAGGTTTGAGGTCTCACTGATCTGCAAGATAGGTTTGAGGTCTCACTGATCTACAAGAGTGGTACATAGTCTCATCGATCTGTAAGACAGGTTTGAAGTCTCACCGATTGGTAAGAAAAATGCTATCGAAGTGAGATTTTCAAGTTAGCCCGAGGATATATGTCCTGCCGATGGAATTTTATCGGCAAGAAATTCACTTTGTCTCACCGATAAAGCAAAAAGAAACATATCAAGGAGACATGAGCTATCAGAATGAGTTTCAAATGTCTTTTTGACTTCATATGTCATACCGATTGACAAGAGTGGTTTGATGTCTCGACAATATCTGCAAGACTGGTATGAAGTCTCGGCAATATCTGCAAGAGTGGTTTGATGTCTCGGCGATATCTGCAAGAGTGGTTTGATGTCTCGGCGATACAATCTTCCTACAAAAATTTGCATCAGAGAGACTCTTTGATATCGATGTAAGATAAAATATGTCTCCTTGATGTGATATGTTACCCCGATAAAGTGAGTGCATATGGTCATAATGCAACCAAAAAATTGAATGAAATAGGCTTATGTGGAAATCAATAAAACTTTTAGAAAAATAAATTTCACTTGTTTTATCGAGGGGATTTAAAAGTGGAGAATTATTTTATTCACGAGAAGCATAAAAGGTAAAAGATTATGAAATATTTGCACTAGAAGGAAAGATATTTTTTACCAAAGGTGTAAGTGTTTTGGGAGGTAAAATATTTTTATGGAAGAATTAACCAATTAGGTAATTATTTTACCTATAAAAATATTTTCATGTGAAAGGGTAAATAAATCAATTTTCATTAGGAGGACAAAAGGGGATAATTATTTTTTACCCGAAGGACATATTGGAGATACATACCGGTAAAAAAGTGAAGTGAAGATTTCAAGCAAAGGAAGATTATTGAATGAATTTTCATAGAGATGAAGATTAAAATATTTAATTCGCCAAAGGAAACTAATTAAATATTTTACTTTGTCGAGAATAATTGAACGAAGAGTTGCACGAAACAAATGTTGTGAAGAATCATAACCCCTGGAGATGCAATGTATATATGAAAGCTGAAATTAGACATGTAAAGGGGGGATTAGAAGTAGAAGTAGGTAGTTGGATAGGGTGAATTTTTTCCGAAACAAAACGTCATGTGTATTGTAAATTTTTTTAAAATTAGATGATGGAGAAGAATGCATAAATTTGGTGATCCAATTATGGTGTCAGTTGTTTGTTCAAATTATTAAAAAATATTATCTAGTTGTCTCCAAGGTTGTCATTTCCTTATTATTTAAATTGATGTATCAAGAATATTTTCAATTTATCAAAGCACATTTGATGATCTTGTGTGGTTCAATTAACTGGGTCCTTCAAAGAAGGATTAAACTCTTTTAATTAATCATAGTAATCTAGAAAAGGACATTTGGACCAGTAAGAAGAACATGATAATTGCATCCTCGCACATTTATGTTAGGCATAAACTCTTAAAAGTGCCAAACAGTTTGAATTGTATCCATAAATAGGACTCACATATCACACAAATCTTGACTCCATTAGCCCAACAGAAGTAGGCACTGGTCAGACCAATTCCATTCTAGAATTTCATAAAAATATTATATTTCAAATTTAAGTAGGAGTAATTAGAAAGCTTTCATCTATCCTACACCACTTTCCATTGTGGATAGATTGCTCAAGTAGGAAACAAATAGTCTAATTCTACCTCATTTGCATAGGTGCACCCGCCTAGGTCTGGCAGAGCCTTAAGAGTAGAAGGTTCAAATTCATCATTTGGCCTTGTACGTTAGCTAAAAACGTATCAAGAGATTGGCAACCTCTTGTGGTTTCAAACCAGCGTTTTTGAGACCTAACAGTTGGTTTGATTGTTGTGCTCAGGCTTTTCAGCTCGGTTAGAAGTGGATTTTGAATCACGACTTGAAACCAAGTTATGATATTCACATAGGGTTGTGCATAAGTGCATGAATGAAGGGAATTTCATCATAGTTAACTTATCTTGAAGGTTTTTGTGTAAGTTTTCGATAAACATCTTCTGCAGATGTGAATTAGGAATTTTGACATCCGCTTGAGCATACAATGACTAATAACGTGAAATAAAATCAGTGACTTTCTCATTGACATTTTTTCTACAACGCATTAGGTCAGCCATTATCTTTTTAGGGGTCATATGAACTTGGAAGTGACTTACGAAGGCATCCACAAGCTCATTAAATGATTGGATGGAATGATTGGGCAAGTTGGAAATCCACTCTAATGCAGTATCTTTCAGGGTCCTAGGAAAAATTTTAGCTAAGATTTTATCATCAA
The DNA here is from genome assembly GCA_007258455.2 of Sequoia sempervirens. NCBI lineage: Eukaryota > Viridiplantae > Streptophyta > Pinopsida > Cupressales > Cupressaceae > Sequoia > Sequoia sempervirens. The sequence continues at coordinate 21,859 of VDFB02181324.1, read as the reverse complement.
GGACAAAATCACTGCATAAAGCTGTATAAGCATTGACATGGTTAATAGGGTCTCCTTTACCTCCATATTTCTCAAACCTAGGCATTTCTATCCCTTGTGGCATTTGAGTGCGTAAGATTTCTAAGGATAAGGGGCTGCTATGAACATGATAGCGGTTGGAGTGGTTTGACCTTGGCTAATGGTTGAAATTTTTTGTTGCATGGATGAAACAGTATTAAGGAGTTGTGTAATGATGGGATTGGGGTAGATGGTTTGAGGTGGAAGAGAAAAGGGCGATGGTGTGTATGTAATGTGAGGAGAAGTGAAAGGAACACTAAGAGGGGTGAAGGTAGTGGAAGGGACTTGTTTTGCCACAAGAGAACTAGGAATGCTAGTTGGAATTGTGAAAGAAGGAGCCACATGACTAACCTGTTGCATAGTTGTTGTAACCTGAGGAGTGGTATAAGTTGGTATAGATGCTATGGTTGAAGGGGGAGGAATGTGAGGTCCTCCTTGGCTTACAAGAATTTTTGTGGATTGGGAAGTGGAGGAGGCATGTTTAGTGTAAATCTCAACAATTTTCTTCATATCTTGTACGCCATCATCACTTTAAATCAAACGATGAAGGTTTTCTATTGCGGGTATGGCAGTGGTGGAAATGTTTTCAAGTGACAAGTCTTGTTGTAAGTGTGCAAAATCCTCATGAATATTAATTAATTTTTCTTGCGGGATGGAGTTGTTTTGTGTGTCAACATTCATTGGATGGAAAGGTGAAGGTATAGAAGTGGTATTTTCCATGCCTAATGGACCATTGTCCATACTAGGAGTAGGAGCTCTTGAGATCCCAAGGTCCACAACGAAAGTGTTATCGCGAGAGGCTATGAGTCTAGAACTTTGTCTCACTAAAGTATTCTCAGTGGGGCACTAAACACTCATACAAGTACCACAAAAGATGGGGTGGATGTAAATGCAAGGTAATCTAGGAGTGCTAAATGAAAATAATAGAAATTCTACTAACTATAATAGAGAAGTAACTACAAAAAACATAAATGTAGTAAAATGCCAGAAAAATACCAGAAATATTGTTTAAAAAGTGCAGGTGGACTGATTCGCCCAGGGTGGCGAATGAGTCCTAGTATGATATTTTTTTGTGTTTTTCAAAAAATTTAATGTGGTTCTAATGCTTTTCATAATGCAATGAAGGATGCAAGTGAAAATTTTCATTTTTTTTTTAATGATATGCAATGCAAAAATGAACTCTAAATGAATGTTTCACTAATGCAATTTGAGGATTCTTAGAAATCAAGAACAAAACAATACCCTAATTGAATGTTGATGCAAGTGTAATCTAGGATGCAAGATGCAAATGAAATCAGAGATGCAATGTGTTCAATAATGCAGGTTCACCAAAATGAACTTTAGATTTTTTGTTCCCTTAGGACTTTCTAGCACTTTTAGGGTTTTTCACCTAAAAAGGAGAGAGTAGGGCAAAAATGCTAAAGGGTTCATTCAAATTATGTTATGTATGATGTTGTTTAAGCTAAATGTAATGAAGTAAGTGAAATTAAGTGATCTAATTGACTGATTATGAATGCAAAACTTAAGATTTATGCTATGTTGGAAAACATAATGTGATATGCAAACAATGAGTAAAGAATGAATAATTGCAAAACAAAAATAAATGGACTAAATCAAAGTGCACCTAGAGATCTGATGAAGAATCTAGAATATTTGGAATGTTGTCTGAAATTATAGAAATTCACCAATGCGACTCATTCACCCAGGGTGGTGAATGAGTCCTGCTTTTGATGAAAACTGTCGGGAACCAAGTTTTGAGTGTTGAGATTCGAAATCTGACAGAACTTAGATTTCTAGCCTTAAGGTGGGACTCATTCGCCACTAGAGGTGAATTAGTCCTCTCCCAAAATTCTAAGAAATGAGGAGAAAACTCTGCAACACTAGATCTGAGGATGTCTGCTTGTTGGGTTGGAGAAGTCAATTATGTAGGAAACGAACAAAATACCTTCTCCAAGCTTGAAATAATGTTGATTTGACTTGAAGCACCGAGTTGACTTGTTGACCACTTTTCAACACCTAAATACTTGTTAAATATACACACAAAAGTCTGCAAACACACATGCAAGAGGGGAAAAATTGTTGAGGGTTAGAAAATAGGGGTTGCCTTGGTCAAACCCCACTTTGGTAATCAAACCCTTAATGAAATAATGAAATGAAAGAGAATGATAAACAAATAACATGGAAATGATATCAACTTACCAAACCCTTATTGAAGAAAATATGAAGTTGTGTCAATGGATGCTCCAAAATGCTTGATGAATGCTTGATTTGATGTTGTAAAGTGCTTGAATGCTTGAGTGAACGAGTGAATAAGTGATTTTGATGAATGAGGGTTGAAATGGATGTAAAAAAACTTATTTATACACACTTGTGCCTTAGTAACTCGTTAATACCTCATCACAGGCCAACATCAAGTGATTTTGAATAAAAACACAAAAGGAAATTTAAAATATTTTGAATTTGGAGCCAAGGGGGACTCATTCGCCACCCATGGAAAATGGGTCCCACCTAGAACCTAAAAATGGGTGTCGGGAATTAAGTTAGATTTAATATTATTTGTCAGTTTTACATTAAAAAATGCACTTAATTAAGGATTATAAGGGCATAAAGGGGTCAAATAAAGCATAAGAAAGGTATAAATAATGAAATTATGCCTAGAGAAGCGTGAAATCTTGTTACAATACTTTACAACACTTCAAAATAGGACTTGTTTAGTGATGAAAAGGTGATTTTTAGGTGAATTGTAATGAATAGAGTCTAGAAGAGTGTAGAAATGTTTTACAACACTTCACAACGCCTTCACAAGACATCATTATTTGAATTTTAGTACCTAAATATACATGTTCAAGCCATATTACATGAATAAATCAAAGAAAAATAGACCAAACAACATAAAGAAAGGCCTAAAAAACCATGAAAATGACAAGGGTCCATTTTTCTATGGTGCAAGAAGTATTTTTAGAACTAGTATTATGTCTTTGATGGTTTTTCACATCATGTGTTGCCATCAATGAAAAATGGGGAGATTGTTGCAAGAATGGAAAGAGGAATAAAAGATTTGTCACTGATGTCAACTGGTCAACTAGTTATCTACTAGTTTCTATTGACTATATATGTTGAGGATATTGAGAAGATTATATTAAAAGAAAATTATAGGTATTTAGCTGTTGAGGATGATGATCCGGTACTTGTGAACTACGTTTTTCTATGTTCTGGATGAGGTCCAAGAGAATTGTTGTTGGTTCAGATTTCTCTTTGATGAAGTCCTATGACTTGTGGTTCTAGAGTTGTGTTGCCCTAGTTCTATTGAAGATGGGTTCGACATTTGGAAGTATCGAGCTTAATTGATCTATGTTTTTTACACTGGTTTGGTCGACGTTGTGTCAAGCACTATCTTCAAAGTTCATGAAGCGTGTTGGATCTATTATGGTTCTTGGTGAAGCATGTGTTTGGGTTGCCCTCATTCTAATTCCACCCTAGGATATTTGGCATCAAACTAATTTGAATTTGAAGTTGGATGACCGAATTCAATTATCTTTTCAAGGTTAGAGATAGTATAAATACAGAATGTGCTAGGAATGAAAATTGTACATAAGAAAAGAAGGAAGATAAGTGAAAGAGAAGACACAACTTTGATGCTATTCTAAAAGTGTGTGAGTTATGTGTGTGGTTGATCGGTGCAAAGCTTAATGCTGAGTTTTCAGATGCAGTAAGTAGAAGGTGAACTCTATCATTCATGTATGTGTGCAAGTAATTGTGGTGGAATCATTTGTTGCATTGGAATTGTAGTCTCTTTGTAACAAGTCTTCTTTCTTTTCTTTGTATCTTTGTGGCAATGAGCCCTTTGGGTTGTAGCCCTATGTACAGTGAGTCCTTATTTAAGGTTGTGAGCCTTTTTGTAATTAGTTTTGATATTCTCTATAGTGTGAGTTAATCCTCACTGTGGTTTTTCCCTCATTGTATTTTCCATGTAAATCTAGTGTTATTGTGTTTATGCATTGACATTTGATTGTTAATCAATTTATGATTTAGTTCTGGTAATTGAATTTAAGGTTATAATCTATGACAATTGATTCACCCCCCCTTCTAGTTGTTTTGTTCAACATTGACATCAATGCAACAACATAGATTTTTTGAAATCAATGAAAAAACACAAACTACTAAAACTTCCAACAATCTCCCTCTTTGTCATTGATGGCAACACATGATCTGAAAAACCACCAACAACAAAAACACATATTGAATACTGCTCCCTTATACTTTCTCTCTTTTCTTCCCCTTACATAATAATGTTTTTCAATTAACTCTCTCCCCCTTTAACATCAATGGTAAAGGGAAACACACTTGTATCTCTCCCCCTTTGATATAACTCATACGTTGTTCTCACTTCCTACAACTCTTCAACTTCCTTTTCCTTTTACTACACTCTATTTCTTCACACCTTCTCTGCACATCCAAACATTCCACTTCACTACACATTCCCCCTTAGAAGTACCAACCAACAACTACTGCACATATCCTTTGAAAAAACTGATAAAGGAAAAACACTTGTAAAACAATGACAACACTTCATCCCCTTGACTACAACAACTAACAATGCCACTACCTACTCCCCTTGATAGGTAGCCACAAACATCAGTCTAGAACAAGGAATGAATCTTGAAATCCACTAGAGTGATGAATATCCTTATGCATCTAGCTCAATGGAGGGGCAATATCCCCTAACTTCTCTGAAAGATACTCAAAAGTATCCTTTGGAAGAGCCTTTGTGAAGATAATTGCAACTTGATCCTTTGTAGGCACATACTCCAACTTCACTTCATTCTCTGCAACCTTCTCTTTCAAAAAGTGATACCAAATTGAAATATGTTTTTTCCTTGAATGCATTACCAAATTCTTTGAATCGTTAATAACACTTATACTATCCCAACAGATAGAGATAGGTTCATTATATACCACTCTGATATCCTTCAATGTTTTCTTCATCCTCAACATCTATGTGTAGCATGATGCTGCAACAATGTATTCTACTTATATAGTAGATAATGACACTAAATCATGCATCTTGCTTAAATAAGACACCAATCTTCTTCTAAGAAAGAATGTGTTGGTTCCCAAAATTGCATATTGTAAACCCTAAGAGGATGCCAGGCTCTATGGTTAGGCTTACAATGTTTTTGGCTAACGAATGAAGTCAACCAATGTGGTTGAGGACTTCCTACCCTTTAGGCTTTGCTAGACCTAGGAAGGTGTACCTTGATAATAGAGAAGATTTAAAGGTTGCGTGAGTTCTTTAACTTTAGGGATCTATCCACAATGGCATGAAATGTGAAATAGATGCAAACTTAATAGCTACTCCTACTCCTAATGTTTGAAATTTGAATGTGTAAATATGGTTTATATGAATTATTGTTTTGAGATGACTATGATCAATGCCTATTCCTATGGGGTAAATGGAGTCGAGATATGTATGATATGTGGATCTGTTTTCTTGGCTTAACTCTAACTACTAGGCACTTTTGGAGGTCTATACTTTAATAACATTTTGTTTTCATAGTCCATGATGATAGTGCTAAGATTTTTGGACTGAAAATGTGTGCTCATTTTTTACATAAAAAGTCTTAGCACTATCTACACTTTGTATAAACATGCAAATTTTTCAGTTAATAGGCTCTTCTTATAGATCCTAGTGATATCTCCCTACGTTACTATGATGTTTGAAATGATTTTTAATTCTTGTTTGAAGGAAACTAGTTAGGATAATCAATTTAAAAGGACTTTAATTATGGGTAGAAACCTATTAAAAATGATCTCTTAAAAGGATTTTAATTCTCTTCTCACATAAACCAATCAAGGAAATCACACAAAGGTAACAAATATGTCTTGACAAGTTAAATATATTTTGATATACTTAATTTGAATAACAGAGAAAGACCACTCCAGAGATATCCAAATAACATGTATGAGTTAATATTAACAAAATAGTTAAACACCAAAATTTGGGCCACCAATTCAAATTTTCTCTTCCATTATATAGCTTCAAATGATAATACAATTCATATTGGAAGTCTTTTATGCTTACTGTTCTATGGCTAGATGTTAATAACTATGATGATATCTTCAAAACTTGGCCTTGGTTTCCCTTATATATGGGAAGCAACAAGCTTGAGGCCATTACATAAAAAGTGGTGGCATTTCATTTAGATTTTGTTAAAAACCCTAACAAATGTAATTGACAATAAACAAGAGAAAATCTAGGAAGCCCACAACAATTCGTGATACAACATAGTCCATTAATCTCCATCAAGTACCCGTGATCACTAAAGACTTGTTTAAGGTCCATCCTCCATGATAATGTATATAACGTCATGTGACTTCGATGACTTCTATTCCTTACGTTGTTTGAGCAATAAAAAAATTCAAACTGGAAAGATGCTCTATATATCGTTCACTGGCATATGTATCTATGTTGGTAATTATATCTTTCATAGCATACTCTATATGAAGCAACCCTTCAAGTTGCATGTGGGCGTTGTCCATTATTATCAATTCATCATTTATCAAATTGAAAGTCTGTGACAGTAGTTGCATCAAATCATATTTCCATTCACTCTAGTGTTTAAGACTACCTGTATCATCAAAGAAAGATAAGAATGAGATAGCCATCGACTGCTCAAAATCATCAAGTTCCTGTGTGATTGCAATTTGAAACTTATTATGTATGTCCATTAGCTCATCAAGATTTTAAGTATTAGGTTATCCACATTTTATTTAGCCATCAAATCCTATTTCCTTTCCATTATCTGCTACCATAATCTTTTATGCTCTTGAAAAGCATCATATGTTTTGGTGTGAGTTGTCCAAAATTGATCAGCCTGTCCTATTACCTTCTCAAATCTCTCTCTAATTAGTTAGATGAGACCATTTCAAACTTGGTGATTTTCAGTTTTCTTTCCAATTCATAACATTTATTTTGAGCCAATTCAATTTTACGCTTCTAGTATGTAGTTCTTGACATAGCTTCTAGTACCTTATTCTCACATTCCACCAATGGAGATTAGGTGGCTGAAGAAGAAGGAAGCTTATCTTTTTATTTGACTACTTCTTGTTGTAGCCTCTCATTTTTAGAAATGTATTTCTTGTTATCTTTCACTAATTTTCCAATCTGTTCCTTGGTAAATTTTGCAACATTGATATTCAGGTCAGCAATTTCCATGGGATCAGTTTCTCCCACTCTTTGTATAAGAAGATTGCCAAATACCTAGCCTGGATCAGTAATAATAGCAAGCCTTTTCTCTGGTGGGTATAGGGCCCAAATTAGAAGAGTGGAGTTATTTGGGTTATATCCAGAACCAATATAGATATTATCACTTGCTTCAGTAGTCAATTGCAAAGATTTGTCCTGTCTTATCCTGAAACTATCAAATACAATGGCAAAGCTGATATCCCATCCTGGAAGGAGCATAACTCCATTCTCCTATAATAGCTCTCACCCCTTTTCTGGAGTAATTTTCTCCATCGAGCTTGATCCACTTCTCTTTGTAACTCATCTAGGACCTTAGTTTCTTTGTCAGGTGGGATTTATTTTATTCTCTCTCTTATCATCTTACCCTTGTATTCGTAAACAAATACCTTGAACTCAGGAGACTTGACAAAAGCATCATTTGAAGTAAACTTTTGACTTGCACTATGCCTGACATCATGAGAAAGTTGATTCAATGCCTCAAACACAACAACACTCCTTTCAGGTGGAGGTTCATACTTCTTGACAATGGGTTTATTTGTCTATACAAATTCAACTTCATCTTCAACATCTCCTTCACTTGTCATAGGTGTATCAATGGAAAAACTGATGTCCAAGGTAGGTTGTGTTGATATGTGGAAAAAGGGAATTATATCCTTAGTTTTTGTTACTGCAACATCTCCTGCAGAAGGAGCATCTTCTCTCCTCTTGAATGTTGAAGGAGGTACATCTTTGATCAATTCAGTTTCATGTTGAAGCATTTTATCCATTATTTCCACGGGGTCTTCAATCTCATGAAAGGCTCCAAATTATAGTGTATTATGATTCCTTTTCCATGCTCTAGCCATCATTATTCTATTATACATATCCCTTCTTCTTGATGCATGACACTCATTAGTATTTCTGATCAAGTCATCATCTGCAAAAAACACATGTCTATACCCTTTCAGCTTCTGTGTCAACTTAGCATTGTTGATGAAATGCTCAGGGTCACTATTTTCTTTCATTTCCTTTGGGTAGATTGTAATGTTCCAATTTATCATCAATAACTTCATATCCCTTTTTAGAAACAACAATAAATTCACTGAAATAAAGAGTACTTGGCGTAAGCGATTGCTTGTGATAACTTTTCAAATACAAAAAAATTGAATAAGCCAATTGTCTAACTATTTCTAGGTACACTACTCTATCTAGAATTGTCCTTGGTAAGAGGAATGGTGCTCCTTTGAAACCATAAACCCTAATCTTGGTACAGTCCTCATAAACATACTAGTCACCCCAATTGTGGTTTACTTTTCCTCTATGATCTTTCTCCTTGGGTCATAAAACCCTTTGTATTTCTGATGACAGATTATAATCATAAGGGTGACCAAGAAATTTGTAGAGTGGCTTCACAAAATATTCTTCAAAATAAAGGTAATGTGATCTAGTGCATCTATTGTCCCATACCGAAGTCCACATCTACACTAGCCTAACATTTCCATCACTTTTTGTGCCCCTTATTCATAAGTGATCACTCCATAATCCCATAGATTGTTTCTCGTATAAGATAAGATTCATGAGCAATGAATACTATTTGCAATAGATGCTACTTTTATTCTTAATGGAAGTGAGTGCATCATTCATGGTTTTTACCAAATACTTTGCGTAATCAAAAGGTGTAGCATCTTGATTTTGAATGTGGGCTGCTAAAAACATTGGGGCTATGGACATTAGGGTGGTTACATCTATTCCCAAGACTTGACCGATAGAGTAATATGTATATTGAAAATATTCTTAGAATAATTCAGCTGAAAATGGGGGGTGCTAATTGTCTGAAAACCTTTTGAGTCTATTCCCTTCATCCTGGGGTCTATGCAAGGGAAATTTCCACCTCTTATAGCTAACACCCATGTTGTGGTATTGTCTAGAAGGTCTTTGATCCTAAATTTCATAGTAATGCTCAAATCCAGTTGAAAAACCATAGAGAAGTAATTGCTTGTAATGGGTAAAAATGATGACCCATCTACCGATTAGGTTGTATGAGTCTATGCGTTATACATCTTTGCTAGGGCCTTCATCAATTCTACATTAATAAAAACATTAGACACTACTAGTTTTCCCAAATTAAGTCTCCATGGGTCAGATATTGGCCTGTGTCTATACATCTTTTTGTAATGGTATATAAACATGTCATAACCCATTTTTTCAGTCCACACATCGCCTAATCCCTTTTTTTATCCTCTAACTTCTTGGCTCTTGGGTTTAATTGGACATTTCTTCTAGACCTTAGTCCAGAACCAATACATTGGTCAATTAAATCTTGGTTTAAATGCATGGTATCGAGTTTTTGTCTTTTAGCTTTGGATGTTTCTAATGTACTTGCCATTGATTTACATAATGATGTAAACCCTACTTTGTGCTTATTCTTTAATTGGTCTAAATAGAATGAGTTGAATTCAAGCTTGGTTACTTACTTGAGCTGGTCGCGTTCCTTTTGGTTCTTTGCGTCCACAGTCACCTTCTCCCTAGGTACAAGAAAATTTCTCAAACTACAACAAAGCAGATTGGCTATCTGTAACTTGCCTAGCTCTGGTTCATAAATGATGAATGATGTCAACTTTCATGTCCTTTTTGCTATTTTGTATATCAATCGTTGATTATTTTTTCATCACCACAAATTTTTTCCTTCAAGATATCACTTGTCTTGTCATCTCAAGTGAGTTTATTTCTTTCGTTGCATTGAAATGACTAATTCCATACCTCTGTCAACCTCTGTTTCTCTTCTCGATAAATGCTAGGTTCTTTTAATCTTTGAGGACTTTAGAGGTACCTTTTATGGTTTCATACCAATATCACCATGTCCTCTCAAAACCTCTATGTAAGTGGTTTCTTCGATGTTCTTTTACAAACATATAGAGGAAATAACTGTTATCACTTCATTGGGAGGATTGGTATCCTCATTCCCCTGACATGCATTCTTCCCCCCAATGGAATCATTGGTTTATTTTTTCACTTCTTGCTTTTAGGGCTATTGAAGCGATTGATCCTTGAATTTTCCCAATATAGATCCCTCTCCTTGATATTTCTCTAGTTGATATGTTTTTTTTTATTTTCAGGGAGACTAGGAACCATTTGTTCTGATGTTTTAGAATCCTTTCACACCCCTCCTGACATTCTTTTGTTCTTCTTTCATAATGAAGGCTATCACTTTATCAAAGAGACACCTTTCCTTGTCCTATCGATATACATAGATCTTTTCAATAAATTCTTCCCCTTTCACTATATCGAAGGGACTCATAGATTACTAATCCGTACATCCCAAAGTCTCTGAATTTTAGGTCCAAGTGTTGTTCCTTCAATTTTTCATTGTCACTTCGACACATGCTGAGTCATGTCCAAGGGAGAATGTTGAAGTGTAATTACCTTGTGGGTTGTTCCCATAGTGATATAAGTTAAAACATTATACTCCTTGGTAACCAATCTATTAGGTGGTCAAAGAGGCCCAAAATATTACCCCTTGATACATCCATGTACCATTGATAATATTTTGATCAAAGTGTCAAAGGGACACAAAAATAGGTTTCCTTTACATGGTAAAATTTCTTTGAAAATACTCATGTTACTTCACTTCATCACTCCTTTGAAGAGACTCTAAAATGAGCCTTGTCGATGTGATGTAGTCTCAGTGACATGTTTTATGGGTAGGTTGAGGGATGTGAGTTTGTTAACAGGGCAGATAAATGGATGGTTTTGGGTGATAAAGTATTAAATGACATGTTAAGTGATAGGATTTTTTGGCAAAGATAGATTTTTTGGGGGAATTTTAGGTCTAATTTTTAGTCCTAACAGAATACACCACCACTTGTACTTTTTTTTCATCCACACAACCTGCCCAATCTGCATCTGTATAAGCATCCAGAGATAAATCAATATCCTTTGGAAACCAGAAACCATGTTTTGAGTTCCTTTCAAGTATTTGAATATTCTCTTCACTACTGCAACATGTAACTCTTTGGGATCTTCTTGAAATCTATCCACAAGACAAACTGTATGCATGATATATAGTACAATAGCAATTAGATACAACAATCCTCCAATATTTGATATGAACTTGCTCTGATCAGCCTTAGGAGATTCATCATTCTTGCTCAACTTGCAACTAGTAACCATAAGAGTACATATCGGTTTAGACTCTTTCATTCCAAACTTCTTCAACATTTCCTTGACATACTTTGATTATGAAATGAATGTACCTTCTTCTATTTGATTGATTTGTAGTCTAACAAAGAAATTTATCTCCCCAAACATTGACATTTCAAATTCATTTTGCATATGTTCTACAAATCTCTCGTATATTGCTTCATTTCCTCCAAAAATTATGTCATCAACATACACAACCACAATCAATATTTGATCTTTTTCAACCTTAAAGTAAAGATTGTTATCCATGGCACCTTTACTGAATTCTTGTTGCAATCAATACCTATCTTTTTTGAGTCCATACAATTCTTTCTTCAATTTTCAAACCATATTAGGGTTATCTGATAGCTAAAAGCCTTCCTATTGTTCAATGTAAATTTCTTCTAACTCACCATTCAAGAATGTAGACTTCACATCCATCTGATAAAATTTGAAATGATTATGTGTTGCAAAATCCAATAACATCCTAATTGTTGCAAGTATGAAGGTATTTTCATTGATATTAACAAATAGGTGTTGTCATTGATGTCAACTATGTGTGAGGAAGGTTGTCTTTAGATGAAGATGTTGAGCATATTGAGAAAATTGTGAAAAAGAAAGGTTGATGCAAGATGTACATGTATAGTTAAGACATTGAGGAATTTTTGTGAGACATGGAGCTATATTTATGTTGCAATGTCTAAGATGTGTTGAGATAATGTAATATGCTAAAATGGTGTCTTTGGTACTTGGTTTCCAAGTGTTTTTGAGAAAATTTGATAAATAGAGAAAATAGTGTTGTGCAAGTGTTTAGTATGTGCTCTAAGTTGTCATCCAGATTTCTTCTGTGTTGATGCTATGCTTGTGTGGTTCTGATGTAATGTTCATAGTTTTTAGTAGTTTCCATATTTAGAGTTTAGGTTTCTGGATTGTTGCAAAGTACGATATGTGTTCACCAGTGTGTGAACTGAGTAATTTAGCATCATTTGATGTGGTCTAGGAGAAATATATTTGCGCCACATTTCTCTGCATCTTTGTTTCATGATTTGTGGTTTTGAAGGAGAGTTTTTGGTGTTGTTCTCTTGCTTGTGTCAAGAGGATTTGAAGTTTGATGTTGTGGAAAATGATTTTTATAGTTACATAATAATCTGAGTTTGGCAGAGTTGCTTAAATGTCAAGAAAGATTATATTCTTTAGGTGAAATTTTTTGTAGAGGTTTTGGTTGGATTTCAAAGTGATTGTGGGTTATTTCCAATCATGTTCAAGTGAAGCTTGTTGTCCAGAAGTTTTAGATTAATTTGAGGAAGCATGTACTTAATGTTTTATTGTGTTTCCATGGGTAATGGATGACTTGGTGTTAACACTACATACACATATTATGGAAGCATGTTGAGGCATATTAGGACATACTTGGGTCCTAACTAAGGAGGTTTTAAGGTTGCCTTCATTCCTACCCACCGTGGGAATGTTTAGGGGCCAACCTAATTTGAATTTTCAAGTGTAAAGTGTGTTTATCCGACCTTGGAAGGGTTTCAAGGTTGAATACGATATCAGTATGAATCAACTTGTTGAAGGAGAGGTGAAGATGCGAGATAAGTTGTGTGTAATGCAAGTGATGTGAATTTGAGTAGAGCAATGCAAATTTCAAGTGTGGAACTTCTTGAGACAGTGAGTTGAAGGTGTTCTCAATCCTTCAACCAAGAATACAAGAGTGTGTGAGCAATTGTGGTGGAATATTTGTTGCATTGAGATAGTCTTCTCTATGTAACACTTCTCTTCTATCTTCTTTGTATCTTTTAGGTAGTGTGCCTTGGTTGTGAGCGTATTTGGACAGTGTTTCATATTCTCGCAGTGAGCCCTTTATATCCATTTTGCAATTACTTATATTGTGAGCTAATCCTCACCATGGTTTTTTCGTCATTATTTTTTCAACATAAATCTAGTGTTCTCTTGTGCATGGTGTTGTTATTTTGGTTTTTGTTATCTACATTTCATGTTTAAGCTTTATAACAAATTAAGGGTTTGATGAATGTTTGTGGATCTGATTACTGTTGAGGGTTTTTGATGTTTTGATTAGATACTACTGATTTACCCCCCCTCTCAATTATCTTCCTCATTCAACAATTGATATCAAAGCGAGGTTCCTTGGAGAAGAGCTTAACCACTTGAGGTAGATATGGGATGGTGAGCAAGATTCCTCTAGAATTCCCTAAATTTGATGGTACAAATTATGCATTCTAGAAATCAAAGATGGAAGGATATCTTGCATCACATGGATTTGAAATTGAAAAGGCATACAAGAATGCATATGCTCCTCGTCAACATGGTCCAAGTACAAGTGTAGAGATCAAGGCAGATGAGATAAATGCTAAGGCAATATATATTATTGTGAATAGTCTTTCAAAAACTGAATTAGTAAAAGTTATGAGCTTGAAATCTTCTAAAGAAGTTTGGGACAAGCTAGGAAGAATTTATGAAGGAGATGACAAGGTTAAACAAGCAAATATGCAGATCTTGAAGGAAAAATTTGAGGCCTTGCGAATGTTTGAAGATGAATCAATCATAATCTACATGCAAAAAGTTGATGAGTTGGTAAGCGCAATGAGAGGTCTTGTGCACAAGTCAAGGAATCTAAAGTGGTAAAGAAAGTTCTTAGATCTCTTCCTAATTGTTATAGTGAAAAAGGTTTCTCCTATTGAGGAAATTGTAGATCTTGATAACTATTCTAGAGATCAGATGATTGGTACACTAACTTCATTTGAAATGGGAAAACAAGGGTTGAAAAAGGGTACAACAGTTGAGATTGCTTTTAAGGTTGGTACATCAGAAAAAGTTGAAGATTTAGTAAAAGAAGACCTTGATGATGTGGAAGCTAATTTTGTAAGAAGAATGTAAAAGGGCACCAATAAGTACAAAGGTAAATTACCTTTCAAATGTTTTAGCTGTGGAAATATTGGTCACTATGGTTCAAGATGTCCAAAAAAAGCTGTGAACAAAGGAAAGTTGATTAAGAAAAGTTATTATGTCAGAGAATATGTTGGCATTTCTGATGATGAATCTGATTATGGAGATGATGATGAATGCTTGTTCTTGGTTTTGACACATGAATCTACTTTTTCTAACTCTGAAAGTTGTGTGAAGGAAAATGTTTTGGTAAAGAAGGATAAGGTTGAAGGTACTCTGGTTTTTGCTTTTCATGCTAAACATGACAAAAATTATTGGGTTGTTGAAAGTGGCTGCTCAAATCATATGATCAAAGAGAAAAGTAAGTTTGTTAAACTTGAAATTTATGATGGAGGATTAGTTAAATTTGGAGATGATTCTAGAGCTAAAATTGCTAGAAAATGTTTCATCAATTTTGATGGCAAGCTGAATATTGAAGATGTTTACTATGTTAAATGATTAAGACACAATCTTTTGAGTGTTGGAAAAATTTGTAGTAAAGGATATAATCTTGTCTTTAAGGATGAGAGTTGTGACATCAGAAAAGGGTCTGAAACTGTGATTGCTGCTGGTAAGAGAACAAATGGAAATATCTACCAGATTAAGGGTGTTGATGGTCAATGCTTTATGACTCAAATTAATGATAGTTGGTTATGGAATGAGAGGATGTGTCACATGAATTTTGATAATTTAGTCAAAATCGATTTAGTTCATGTTGTAAGAGACCTACCTAGAATCACAAAACCTATCAATGTTGTTTGCGAGGATTTTCAATTTGGGAAACAAAGTACGTACAAATATTTGTGGTCCTACATGGGTGAGAAGTCTGCAAAGTGACAGGTATTTCATGATTTTAATTGATGATTACTCTAGAATGACATGGGTTACTTTTCTTAGAAAGAAATCTGATTCACTAGATAGATTTAAATCATTTAGAGCAATGGTTGAGAATGAAATGGATTTGAAAATAAAATGTCTAAGGTTTGACAGAGGTGGATAATTCACCTACAATGAGTTTAATATATTTTGCGAAGTTCATGGAATAAAGAGATATTTGTTTTCCCATAGAACTCCCCAGTAGAACGAAGTTGTTGAAAGGAAAAATAGGATTGTTCAAGAAGTTGCGAGGACTATGATGAAAGAAGTAAATCTACCAGAAGTCTACTAGAGAGAAGCAATTCATACTGTTGTTTACATTCATACCAAAATTTAAGCCAAAGCTAACAACACAAAGACTCCATATGAGTTATGGTATAAAAGGATTCCTACTATCAAGTACTTTAGAGTATTTGGAAGTAAACACTATATCAAAGAGATGAAGAAAACTTAGGAAAGTTTGATGCAAGGTTTGATGAAGGTATCTTGGATATTCTACCAAAATCAAAACTTACAGATGTTACAACAAGAGGCTAAGAAAGATTGTTGAAAGTGCAAATGTGAAGGTTGATGAAGACTTACAAAGTTCAATTGTTGTTGATGAATATGTGTTAGATGAATCTTCTTATGAAATAGAAGAAAATGTTGAAGAAACAAAAGTACAAAATGAAGAGGAAGAAGCTCTAGAAAAGACCCCTAAGAACCCTAAGTATGTGCAAATAAATCATTCTAAAGAATAGATCATTGGAGACAAGAACAAAGGAGTATTGACAAGAAGAAGAGTTGCTTAAGTTGAGGTAAATCTATGTTTACTTTCTAAAGTTGAGCCTAAAATAGTGAATGAGGCATGTAAAGATGAACATTGGATAAATGCAATGGAAGAAGAACTTACGTAGATTGAGAAGAACCAAACTTGGGAATTGGTTCTTAGACCGACAAACAAGAATATAATTGGAACTAAATGGGTTTTCAAAAATAAACTGAATGAAAATGGAGAAGTGGTAAAAAACAAGGAAAGACTTGTGTGTAAGGGTTACTCACAAGTGGAAGGTATAGACTTTGAGGAAACATTTGCTCTGATGGCTAGGATGGAAGCAATAACGATGTTTTTGGCATTTGCAGCACATAAAGACTTTAAATTTTATCAAATGGATGTGAAGTCTACTTTTATGAATGGTGAGCTAAAAGAAGTTTACATGGAACAATTAGAGGGATTTCAGTTATTAGAACAACTAGAAATGGTATGTAAATTGAAGAAGGCATTGTATGGATTGAAGCAAGATCCCAGAGCTTGGTTGTAAGATTGAATAGATATTTGATACAACAAGGATTCACCAAAGGCGCAACAAAAAGTAATCTCTACTTCAAGATTAAGGAAGAAAAAATTATGATAGTGGTTGTGTATATGGATGACATTATCTTTGGAGGCAATGAAACTATGTGCAAGAAGTTTGTAGAAGAGTTGCAGGAGGAGTTTGAAATGTCAATGTTTGGGGAGATGAATTTCTTCCTTGGGCTACAAATCAATCAAACAGATAAAGAAATTTTCATTTCATAGTCAGAGTATGTTAAAGAAATGTTGAAGAAATTTAGAATGGATGATCCCAAACAAGGTATGTACCCCTATGATGACTAGTTGCAAATTGAGTAAGGATGATGATTCACCTAAGGCTAGTCGAGGAGTAAGAAAGGTACAAATTTATGATTTGGTGGATTGCTACTTATATCTAATTGCTACTAGGCAGGATGATAGCATGCATGCAGTTTGTATTGTGGCTAGATTTCAAGAAGAACCTAAAGAAACGCATGTTGTAGTTGTGAAGAGGATATTCAGATACTTAAAAGGAACTCTAGATTATGACTTATGGTATCCTAAGGATACTAATTTCACTTTAGATGCATACATAGATGTAGATTGGGTTGCTTATGTTGATGATAGGAAAAGTACAAGTGGTGGTGCATTCTTTGTAATGCCTCGCCACACAACCCTAGAGGAAGTTGCAATTTACTACTCAAACATACTTTTTTTTTTAAGTACAACTAACATGCAAGATCACTATCCATTGCCAACAACCTCTAAGGTTTCGAATTTTGGGATTACTTAAAACCCAATCAAGAAACATGAATTAAAACATAACATTTAATTACTTAACAAATTAATTACACATCCATTCCATACATGATAAAATTATGTCAAGGCATAAGAAATACCACATGTTCCCAATAATATACTTTACAATATGATTACAACACTCATTCCCTGAATGAGGTAATTCCAATATACAAGGTTACAAATTACATCATCCACCTTGATACAAAGAGGGGTAATAAATTACACTAATAACGGAAAAGAATAAAGCATAAATGTAATGCCTAAAATTTTAACCAAAATAAAAATTTAAGGACAAAACACAAATTTCAAATTTCGACTACAAGACGTGACTAACTCATAGTCACACAATTCATAAAAGAGCATAACAACATTTGACAAAATATAAACTATAATATTTTGCTACATAACTTAGACAATCAAGGATGGGGTTCGAAGGGAGGCATGAAGTTCACATCACCGATATAGGCATGATTAGTTCAACTACAACATCAATAGTCACAAACTTAGTTCAAAATGCTAGTTCTGCAAATAAAATATATGACAACAGTGACTTCAAGTAATAACAAGGAAACAAGCCTAGGGGCCAGACCTAATTCCTCGGGGGCTCGTCGTTGATGGCCTTGCCTATGTATATATTTCGCAGAGGAGCCGTAGTTCGACACTTTTAACTTTCACATAAATTAGGTTGGTCAAAAATGATGTTTAACAAAAAGGTTTATCTCACCATTGATTTCACCAATATATAATAAACAAAAAGACTAGGCAACACCAGACTTGATCCAACATTCGCTGGGTCAATAGTAATATATATATCATCTAGGCCCAATTAATCAGGATAAATTTTAAACAACACTTTGATCATGCTCTAATGAAGCTAACTTACACTATTTAATAAGGGTAAAGAAAAGGTTATATTGTTGGTACACCTATGGAATCTCCCAAGAATTTCATAATAAATAATTGATGCACACAATACTCAAACACATCCAATATTGACATATAAATTATAAAAGGCCTATTCTTAACAAAAAAAACTATACCTATGAGATCATGCAAAAGATCAACACTAACACACAGTCCTCCTGGTGGTGGTAAGAATAGGAGAAGAGGTTTCACACTATTTATTTATTTATTTTCTTGACCACTACAAGTCCGCCATATAAGGAATCCTTTCAAAACCAACCCTTAATGTAGCCCCATCCATACCAAGCATTTAATGACTCTACTCATATCATAGGCTCAAGGTTCCAATATTAAGCTTATTTGTTTTGACCCCCTTTTGAAAGGAATGATTGTCAAACTATTTTCTTTAATGAAATCTATACTTTACAAATACATTAAAATAAGATTATGTTATTAGCTACAATTAATACAAATAGGCATTTGGATATTAGAATGTTGATTAATAACAACTTTGGTAAACTATGAAGCCCCATCCTTATTTTATCTAACCATTTGGACATCAACATAGACCTTGCAAATAATCAATAATAATTTATTCATTAAATACCTTTTGAATGCTAAACTTGAATATGCATAAAACTAGGTAAACCTCAAGGTAGAACATAGGATATCCTTACAGATGAAATAAGATTCACACATTTTAAAATTTGAGATTATAAAGAACCATCCTCAAATTTTCTAATCCTCATTTACCCATTCCCTTAGTAAGAATTAATAGTTGTTTTATAATTACAATTATCTAAATAATAGCAACAACCAATAAAACCAATTAAATAACTTAGAGAAGAATTCTAACATATACCAAAGAAAATCATTCTTTTTAAGAAAATTTTGGTAGTAATCTTATCTTTATAAAAAAGATCCATAACTTAATTCCTATAAAAAAATAAATCACTATCTTAAATCTAATAAAAGAAACTTTTTTTTTTTAATGAATTAAATCCTAATTTTAAAATCCTTTTACTTCTATCCTAAATCCTCTTTTGAGCCTGAATCTCTTTCTCCTGTCACTGCCCTTTGACTTCTTCCCCTTGCTCAGCTCAGCTGAAGAAAAAGACAAAAACCTCCACTCCCAAAAGTGAACGTGGGAGGCTTTGCCTTGACCTCCAGAGGTAACTGAAGAATGATGCATTTCTCACTTGCTACGAAAGGCTGTATACTTTTTTTGTGTGGTTTTTTTTTTTCGTTCTTTTTGTCTTTTTTAATTAAGACAAATACTTTTATTTTCTAGCTTTAGCTAAATGTGAAAATAAGGAAATAATATAGGATTGAAAGCCTCTTTGATTTAAGGCAAGCTTGAATTTATTCTCTCTTGAATCTTCATCGAAACAGATACAAGCTAAAATATTCTCTATAGGAAAATTCTAAATAAGAATCATGATCTTGCTTGGTTCATTCAAACCAGAACCAAAACCAATATCGTTGCTGTCAAACTCGTGTTGTAGAAAGAAAGCAAGCAAGTTAGAAACTGAAAATTTTCTTTGTTACTAACATGTTTCAGATATCCTTGGTGTGCATGGATTTTTCCATAAAACTGGAGCATATCCCCTTCCAAAAGTACAGAATACGTTGTACTGATGTTAATTTAATTAGTGCTTACAAGTACAGGTAACATCTATTTACTTGCTTGTTTGTTTTTAAAGAATCATTCAATAATTAATTATTTCCTAATTCTCATTCTATAGCAGGTTTGATCTGTTAACCGTGAAATGAAGATAAGGGTTTTGTGCATTTATTTGAGGTAGTTTTCACATTCAAAATTACATACAATGATCATTGAGAACACAACTCATAGCTTAAGTTACACCAACAGTTGAATCCAGATAAAGGGAAAAAAAGAAAGAACAATGAACTTCCTGAACATTTCCCTTGCTCTTTTCTTTTCTGTTTTTATTTTTAAATCCTAATGCTGATGTGCTCCATCATTGAGAGATTCAAGGTTTTAGATTTTAGGTAAATACCTCTGCAAGCCTCTTAGCGACATCTCCACCTTCAATATATTCATGATAGCTCCACATGAGCATGCAACAATGGAGCTTTTGTAGATCAAAAGGAAGATCCTCGGGGGGGCCTATCGCTGGAAGTATAGGTAAGCGTTTAACTCTCTTTATGAGGCATGATAGCTTTTAACTTTAAGTTTCTGCTCCAGCT
Source organism: Sequoia sempervirens (assembly GCA_007258455.2). NCBI lineage: Eukaryota > Viridiplantae > Streptophyta > Pinopsida > Cupressales > Cupressaceae > Sequoia > Sequoia sempervirens. The sequence goes on along the minus strand of VDFB02181324.1, from coordinate 1,352 downwards.
TAATATTGTAGCTGCAGCCCAGTGAGGGAGTTGCAGTCACCAAAAGGAATGCAGCCACTCCATATAAAGACCCAACTTATGGCGATGTGGAGATACTAGATGGTCCAAAGGGTACATCCAAGGCATAATCTTGGATGTGGGAACTTTATGGTTGAGATTGAAGAACATGTTCCTACTTTGGGGAGGGATTTGGAATCAAATAAAGTTGATATGAATGGGAGGCTAAAATTTTCCAATAGATTGTCTTTGCCATCCAATAAAAAGGATGAATGGAAACATAATTCCATGATTGCAATACGGTTGCCTTCTCCAAAGGAGCAAGATGGACCAATTAAACATAATCTTGGATATATGCCTAAGCACTTGGCTGTGAGCAAGAATCAACAACCTTTCCCTTCTCCAGCGTTTTGTAACTCCTACCAAACCTGCAATTAAAGTCTTCATCCATGTAATAGGAACTTCTAGTGCCTTCTCTGTGCTAAGAACTCTTCACCTTTGTGGTCAACGTGCAGTACCCAGGATGACTATCTCATAAATCTATCTTCAAGATCAATGGTACTCCCCTCCAACTATCAACCTATCGAACACCTTCATAATTTTTTGATGCCACCCTCCCGCTCATAATTACCCCTGATACGTGATGATCATTCAGATCTCCCCTACCAAACAAAATCACTCAATCCTGATTTGAATAGACCCCCACGGGCAGCTGGAGTAAATGTAATAAATACATGTTGCTCTGACAAGAAAATTTAAGATATTTGAAATGGTCTTTGAGGTTTGGCAACGCTTTATACCTAAAAGTCTATCTCTAACTTGCTGGGCAATCCAAAGAAATGTGACTCAAACCTTCCTTGACTTACAGATATCTTGCTCTCCAAATAATTAATTATTGACAGCACACACAATGGAGTCGGTAGATATAAATGTGCTCTTTAATGCCAGTGTGCGCTGGGTTAATTCCATGTTGGTTGAATGCAGATGCACTCCACTCCAGGGATGACGAAACCAAGACACCTAGTGGTTGGTTGGAAAAATTAAGTCATTGGATCATTAACACAAATCTAATCTTTCCTCTAACATTTTAATGGTTGGTAGCTATGGAAAATTGTATCTGCATCAAATAGAATATTAAATACGACTAATGGAAGTTGCTATTGGTTATTATAATGATATTCAATAGTAGCAGCCAAGCACCAGTAATATTGGTGATATTAAATTAATAAATTAACTACAATAATATTAATACTAACATAATTAATGTTAATATGAATGTGATTGATAATAACAATATTATTACAATACAAATGAATATTACCATCTTTAAAGTTAATCATCATAGTATTAATATT
>VDFB02181323.1:0-27944 GCA_007258455.2 Sequoia sempervirens | reverse complement strand
TTTGAATTTATTTTTATTTAAAATATTGATCAGCTCAAAACTAGGTGCTAGATTTAAATTTCAAATATAAGCTTTTTAAATTTTTAAAAAAATATTTATTAATTTATAATGGTGTTAAAAATATCCTTGTTTGTTTGGGTGCTAGCTGATCCAACTAGGGAGGGGACACGACGGTCCTCCCCCAAATTGCTTGCCCTCAAGCAATTTCAGACCCGGGTGCTAAAAATTCTCCACTCCTTCTCATGTAGTCTCCTCAAGTGGGAGATTCTTTCATTTCACCAAATATTCTTTAATGACCTTTTCTCAACTTCTTTTCACTCACGTCAATGATGGCTTCGAGCTCCAAAACCAACTTCCCTTCATTATCAAGTGGTGGCAGCTCTAACGAAGGTGTAACTCGTTGTCCAAGGGCTTTCTTCAAACATGATATGTGAAAAACACTGTGAATTCTGCTATTTATGGGAAGTTCCAGCTCATACACAACCTTACCAATTCTCCTTATGACCTTATAGGGTCCAAAAAGCCGTGGCTTGATTTTATCTGCACCACTTTCCTTGAGGGAAGATTGTCTATAGGGCTATAGCCTCAAGAAGACCATGTTTCCCATCTCAAAAACACTCTCTATTTAGTGGCGATCAACATACATTTTTTTCTGGTTTTGGGACTGCTGTAGGTTTTCTTTGAGCACATTCATAATATCTATGCTTTGCTGAACCAAATCTCTAGCCCTAGGAATTCTACTATTTGTGAGAATCAAATCCAAGAAAAGAAATAGCATCATAACCATAGAGGGCCTTGAAAGGAGTCATACCTATAGACATGTGATGAGTAGAATTTTAGCAATACTCTCTAAGGTGGAGCCACTTAACCCAAGCTTTTTGCTACCTTGTAACATGGTTCCTCAAATACCCTTCTATCCATTTGTTCATAATTTTCATTTGCCCATCAGTTTGAGGATGATAGCTAGTGCTTGGGGTCTGTTAGTTTTTTTATGATCAGATGTAAGAGCAAAAATTTAATTCAAAAATCAGACACACAACACAGAATATACCCTGGGAAAACCCTCCTCTTGAGGGAGAAAAACCCAGCAACAATATATCACTTATATATTGAATGATAAACAAAAGTCTCCTTTACAAGGAGGCCGATATGGAGGCCAAGTAAGAGCACCACAATCTGATGCTAACACAGAAAAAATATGATGCTTATACTGATGACAACCTCAGCCTTCTGTAATGCTGTGATCAGCTTCTTCAATATATCGATCTGCTCATGAAATATATCTATGTTCAGCCTCTTCAATATAAGGATTTGCTCATGAAGTATATCTATGATCAGCCTCTTCAATATAACGATCTGCTCATGAAGTATATCTATGATCATCCTCTTCAATATATCGATCTGCTTCTTCAAGAAAATCACATTTTCTTGATCACAGGTTCAGCCTTCTTGAAACCTCCGATTTGACTTCTTAATATATTGACCTGTCCTTGAAGTAGATCGCTCTTGTAACTCACAGCCTATGTAAAGGATGAACTCGCACAAATGATAATCGAAGATGAACAAGTGAATATCTTACAATGATCGAATAGTATCTCCAATAAATACTATTCGAAGAGGAGGTCTTCAAAGGACACGATTCCACAAGGTGAATGGTCGGCCTAAATGAAGTATGTGTCTCTTAAAGTAAATCGCCGATTAGAAGGAAGTCAGCCTCAATACATAAATATTAATAAACATTATTTAGTTTACAAGAGATGTGACTCTTCACATCGTGTGTCTCAATAAACTAGATATTAAATAAATGAGGCGCCTCCTCATAACTTTTATCAACATAAATTAAATAGCCAAGGGCTATTATTTAATTTATCATTAATGCGAAGGAGATCGGCTGGAAGAAGATCCCAACGCTGCTCAATAACATCAACAGGGTCAACTCCGTATTTGTCAATCGAAAGAGTTCTTGGCAAAAGCTGATAAATTTGCTACCCCTATCATTTATGATATTCCTTGGCAGCCCATGGAGACTAAAAATCTCTGTAAAGAACAAATCTGCCATTTGTGGAGCCTTGTACCTTGTACTCTGAAGATATAGCATAAAAATGAGCTCATTTAGTGAGTCTATCAACAACCACATAGATACAATACCTACCTTGCACCTGTGGAAGTTCTGTGGTGAAATCCATGGAGATACTCTTCCACTTTTGCTTTGGAATGGGTAGGGGCTGCAACAAACCAATTGGAAATACATGCTTTGTTTTGTTTTGTTGACAAACCAAACACTTCTTAACATGCCTCAAGACTTTTGAGCCACATCCATGAGAAACACTCCCTTACTTGTTTGTATGTCTTATAGTACCTTGGATGACTACCAAGAGGTGTGCCATGACATGCCCTCAAAATTCTTTCCTTCACCTTTGATTTTGGTACAAGATACACCTGGTCCTTTGTATCTGTCATCTTGTAGCTTCCCTTCCAAAATGTCAATAGCAAATGTGTTCTTGGCATATTTAGCTATTATAGAAACCTTCCAATTAGCAGATATTATCATCTATAGAGCATAAATAAGGTTTCCTAGAGAGTACATCAACAACCACATAATTCTTTCCCTTAACATATTCAATGTCAAAATCATAGGCTTGTAGTTTACTTACCCATTTTTGCTATCTATTATTTAAATCCTTCTAATTGAGGAAAAACTTTAAGTTGTTATGATCCATTTTCACCACAAACTTCCCACAAACCAATTGTTGCTTGAATTTGGCTAATGCATGCATGTTGGCTAACATCTCTTTGTCATAAATGGAAAAGCTTCTCTTTGTTTCCTTGAGTTTTCTACTTTCAAATGTTATAGGGTGTCTTTTTTGTATCAAAACTGCTTCAATCCCCTCTTCTGAAGCATCACATTCTAAAAAAAAAGGAAGGGAAAAATCTAAAATAGCCAAAACAGGATATGAACTCATTACCTCCTTGAGTGTGTTGAAAGCTCTTTGTGCTGAAGTGCTCCAAGAGAAGGCCCTTTTTATCGTCAAATTTCTAAATGGGGTTGCAAGCTGTGAAAACCTCTTGACAACAGAGTTGTAGGATACGACACCCTCCTTCCTCAGATATGTGTACCGCCGTATCTGGTACAGATACGGATACAGTACCACATTGGTATGGTGGGGATACCGTGCCTTCATGTGCCAAAAAAAACCCCTATTTTTAACCATGCCGGATTCGCAGGGATTAGGATGCCTAAAAAATTTGACCCAAATCTTATGTTAATTGCTGTAAAATCTAAATTTAGGGAGCTAAAATTGATTTTTTTTTTGGTTTTAAAACCCTTGCTGAGATGAATTTGTACAACGTTCTCAATTTTCCAGCAATTTTTCCTTGCTACCAGTGTTACGTGACTTCATCGTTCCCAGTTTTTCGCCAATTTTTCCTTGCTACTAGTGTGACACGATTTCATCAGCTATGCTTGATTGTCAGTTAATTTTATTTTGCATTGTTCTTGTCTTTTTTGGGCTGTCGTGAATGTATCGTTGCTGTTTGTGCTTTTCCCCTAAAACCTGCACAAAAGCTTTAAAATAATTTCATTCCCGTAAGTTTTCTTCCAACGTTTTTTGCCCTTTCAACTTATATTTTTTAAAAACTTCATTTTCTTATTAAGATTTTAACCTTTTCAAAATGTTAATGATATTATTTATTTTTATAATGTTGATTGTAAAATATAATTTAGTTATTCTATTTTTAATTTTCTTTAAAATAAAATATTTTTTAAATTAAAAAACATATGACTATATTTAATACTGTTAAAAAGTTAATTTAAAAGTTCTATTTAAATATAAATATTCTAATATTCTATTTTAATTATTATTTTTTATCTATAAAATATAAATATTCTATTTTTACAAATAAAAAAAATAGAATATTTATATTTATAATTTTATATAAAAATAAAATAAATTTTAATACATTTTTAATAAAAAATATTAAATTATTAATAAATATTTACTTTAGTTTAAACTTAATTTAGATTTAATTTGAAAGTTATAATAAAACTATATTTAAACATAAACATTTTGGAATATGAAAATATGTAGCAATTTTGTGTATATTGTTTCTAAAGTGATGAAAATCTTCTCTAATAACTTAGAAATTTGTGTTATATATATATACACTAAGTTACCGGTTCCGGTTCAGGTTCGAGGGTTCGGTTTGCCAGTTCGGCCAAATTTTTTGGAGGGTGGGTTCGGTTCGTTTTGGGTTCGTTAGTATAAAAATAAAATATATATATATATATATCCTAGAAGCATGAATTAGGATTAGAACATCACATAACATCATAATATCAAAACCACCATAAACTTGAATATCATTTAAAAGTTAAAACTATATATATATATATCCTAGAAGCATGAATTAGGATTAGAACATCACATAACATCATAATATCATTTAAAAGTTAAAACATTTAATTTTTCAAACATGCATTATAAATATTCATCGTTCAAACTTCAAGTTCAATATTACAACACTTTTAAAGTTTTAATCATCAAATTCATCCATATCAATGTCAACATTGACATTAGATGAAGTAGGAAGACTAGATGAATCACAAGTAGTGCCAATGGCACTGTCACTAGCACTAGTATTGTGCCCATGCTCCTGTTGGATATCAGATTCCTCATATGCAATCTGGTGAGAAGTGGAAGCATCCAAGTCAGTATCCTTTGGCACTATATCCCACAACTTTGTCTCCCCTTCCTTGTAGTTACGTTGTTTGTGTGAAAGGAGACGCAAGTTGGAATGCACATATTACTAAGTCCTCTGCTCTTTTTGAGAGCAATTTATTGCGCTTTACTGAGTGGATGAAAGAATATGTGCTCCAATTCCTCTTAGATGCGGATGAACTAGCAACCTATGAAGACAAAGTAAACAATTAAAAAATTATAAATTATAAATGAAATTATGAAACTTTTATAACTAAAATATGAAAATTAATTAAACTTACTTGTGATAAAACTTTGATTGCAAGGGGCTGCAAATGTTGGAAGTATTGTCCATGGAAGTACCACCAACTATGAGCATCCTTTAAGAACCTGTCACAAAGAGCATCAACACCTAGACCATTTGAGTGCACAAAATCAATGAACTCATTCGTGACTACACTTCGCAAATCTTGATCAGGGAAGAGTCTCACAAATGCTGCCTTGTACCCTTCAGCCACTTCTAAATCTCTATATGGAGGAAGCCTTCCTGGCACTGAAAGAATCTGACTACTATATTTAGAGTCAATGCAAGGCAAGGTGTAATGGAGTTGTCATTTTGTTCCATCTTTCTTCAATAATTGTTTGCACTTGTTTGAAGAAAGTCTCTTTAGGGTCTTGCTCTCTTGCATTGATGGTGCACTTGATCTTCTCAAGCATTGAGTCTATACCATCATATATCTCTCCAATGCATGGCTTGTCCATGTCAGTATAGCGAATCATACTCAAAATGGGCTCGGTGAAGCTAAGGAGATACTCCACACGATCCCACCATGAGTCATCTAATATCATGCTCTTAATTTTTGTTGCTCTTTCAGTGCTGCTTTGCCTCCATATAGACCAATTGTTGCTAATCACCATGCTAGAAAGTGCCTGTCTAACTTTCACAAGTCGTCTCAAGACGATTGTGTTAGAGGCAAAGCGGGTCTCTGCAACCTATTGCAAATTAAAAATAATAATTAAAATTTAAAAATAAACTTTAAAGAAGAATTTAAATTAGAATGCACAATCAAATTATGAAAATCAGAAAATGACAAATGTAAATATTATTTCACTTACCTCCAATAGCTCCAATTTTGAAAATGATCTAAAGATCCCTTGAGACAAGTGGTGGTTGGTGACGAACATTTGAATGTCCTCAGCCTCAACATACAATTGTTTGATCCATGCAGTTTTATTCCCAATCTTTTGCAGCATAAGATTGAGTGAATGGACCGCACAAGGTGTCCAAAAGATATGTGAATATCTTTCCTCAACCAACAACCCTGCAGCTCTACAATTCTTGGCATTGTCCGTTACAACTTGAACAACATTGCGGGGTCCCACTTGCTCAATGGCTGCAATGAGAATATTAGCAATAAATTGTCCATCTTTTACTTGCCCCTCACAATCCACGGCTTTCAAAAACATTGCCCCTTTAGGGGACACCGCTATGACATTGATCAAAGGCCGATTTCTTGAGTACTTCCAACCATCTGAAACAATGGACACACTTGTCTCAACCCATGAATCTCTTATAGGCTTCAATGCATCTTCAACCAACTCAACCTCCTTTTCCAATAAAGAGCCACACACCTTCTCATAACCTGGGCCCTTGTAGCTTCATTAACCGTTCTCAACATCTCTTTCCAATATGGAGAATGAACAACATTAAAAGCTAATCCATTGGCATATATGCATCTTGCTACACATTGGTCGGCAAGGGCTCTACTCTCATTTTGAAATGCAACTTCCAAAGGCCCCTTTGTTCTCTTGTTTGCAATTGGTTGTGCACTTTGAGCTTGAGGATCCGGAGTAGCCATAAATGGGTGGTCTTCTACCACAATATTGCGATTAGATGGGGGCTGCATTCCCTTTGATTTTTTTTTTTAACAAAGGGTGATTTCCTTTTTGGGCTTCACGTTGATTTGCTGCATCTTGCTCCATAATGTATTTTCAACTGTCTCAGGTGGAATAGGTACACCTTCTTTTCCAAGGCAAGCCGTGATGCCTTTTCCACCTATGCCACACAAATGTGCTTTCACCCTATGGTATGAACTAGAATATGTAACTTCACACCCACTGCATTTCCAAACATAACCGCCACCACTTGGAATCTGTCTTATTATTTCAACATACTTCCATAGAGGAGAATTTGGATTTGTTTTTGAACTTTGAGTTTGGTTTAGCTACGGAGCCGAAGGTAGAACCCATTGACATTGTGATTCCTTTGGCAATTTGTTTTGCAAACAACACATTCAAAATTTGAATGAAAACAAAATATAAATTTTTTATAAAACCTAGCTCTTTTACACTCATAGAAGAATGGAAATAAAAAACATAGATAAGTCATAAAATGAAACAAAACAAAGTTTCTAGTTTGTAAAAAAAAAAATGGATGAAAAAACTCAAAAAAGAGAGAGAAAAACTTACCTCTTTGCAAAAAAATCCTTCAACAATCTTTGTGGCAGCCAATGAACACTTGCAAATTTGTAGGAATAGCAATGCAATCGTTTGTAGAAGCTTCAATGATCAATCTTCAACTCCTTTTGTCAATCCAACAAGCAAAAATGAGAACTTAGCCTCTTGGAATGAAAATGCTTGTTTGCAAAACAAATGAATGAAAATGAGGTATTTTAGGTGTTTAAAGTGTTTTAGAGGTCATTTTTAGGGTTCCCTTGGGCGTGGGTCAAAGTCAAACTGGAGAAATTATTAAAAAAATGCAAAAAAAAAAGAAGCTTTTTGGGCGCCCAAACCCGTCGGTTCTGCTTTGGTTCTCCCGGGTTTGACTTGGGTTCTCCCCAGGTTCGCCCAGGTTCTCCATCGGCGAACCAGGCCTCCAAAACACGGACCCTGGTTGAACCCACAGAGGGACCGGACTAGGACCAGGACCCGACGCGAACCTAGTGCTGGTAGCGCGAACCCAGTAACACAGTATATACATATATATACGTGTGTGTGTGTTTTATGAATGTCGTATCCTACCGTATCCATATGAGAGGTCTTAAAAATGCCTTCATTGTATCCGATATTGTATCCGTATCCGTATCCGTGTCCATGCAACCTTGCTTGACAAACCTCCTATAGTAGCTGCAAAGTCCCACAAATCTCGTCAAATGTGACAAAGTCCTAGGACTAGGCCAACCCTTTATTGCCTTTATCTTCTCCTCATCCACGGCAACTCCTTGGGCACTAATCTTATGCTCCAAATACAATATTTCTGTAAAATGAAATTCACTTTTGGATGCTTTGGCATAGAATGAATGCTGCTCTAGTATGCCAAGCACCTCATTTATGTGTTTCAAGTGATTTATGTACTATAAATCAAGATGTCATGAAAGAAAACTGATACAAATTTCCTCAATTGTCAAATAAATACTTGGTTCATGTATGATTGGAAGGTGGCAGGTGCATTAGTAAATCCAAATGGCATGACCAAGAACTCCTAGTGCTATAGTGACACTTGAAAGCTGTTTTGTGCACATTGTCATCTCCAATCTTAATTTGATGTTACCCTAATTGTAAATCAATCTTGGAGAAGTATACAATTCATGGAGCTCATTTATCAACTCATCGATCTTGGGTATAGGCTAGTGATTCTTTATTGCCATTTTATTGAAGGCTCTATAATCAATGCACATCTTCAAGGTACCATCTTTTTTCCTTACCAACACCATAGAGGAAGCAAATGGTTTAGAGCTAGGACTTATGTGTCCCATGTTTAACAACTCTTTAATTTCCTTCTCAATCTCCTTCTTGTACTTCCTAGGATGATGATAAGGTATAGTGATGACAGGTTTTGGTCCTTCCTCAAGTTCAATTACATGCTGAAAGCCCCTATTTGGTGGTAAACTTGGAGGAATTTTGTTGAACACCTTGCTATGTTTATCCAAAATGGATTGGATGTCAACATGATAAGACCTCCCATGCTTGAATGAATCCATCTCTGTAGTCAAGCACTTTGCTGCCCAAGCAACTTGGTTTCTATGAAAAACTCTCTCCACCCTCTTGGCTGAAACCATCATGGGACCCCCATTGGAAAGGCCACAAAGAACTAACTCCTTCCCATCAGATTTGGTTTTCAACTCCAAAGTCTGATAATCTTGTGTGTGCTCACCAAGTGAGTACAACCGTTTCACTCCCAATACTAAATCCGTCTCACCAATGCCAGAAGTCATCTCACATTTTGTGCCCTCCTAGAGTCAACTCCAATTGTTGAATCCTTTAGTTGCATGGAATAGTAAATTCATTAACCATTGTAACATTATACCCCTCAAAATTTTTTGTCCTCAAACCCATCTTAGCTACCAATCCCTCATCAATGAAGTTGTGGGTTGCTCCACTACCAATCAAAACTGTCACCCTATGCCCTTGCAAGACTCTTTTAACCCGAAGAGGGTGATATCTAGGTGCTCCTAAAAGTGTTGCAAGTGTGCCATCCAAATGCTCTCCTGCTTGATCCTCATGCTCATCCTCATCAACAACAACCTTGGGTTCAAATTCTCTTGCTTTAGAATCCTCATTGGAAGCCACCTCAATGTAGTGTATCTATCCTTTTCCCAAACACCTGTGACCTGGTTGCCATGGCTCCCTACAAATGAAGCATAGTTTTTTCCTTCAAATTTCATTCTTGGATTACGCAACCTTGTTGGGTTTTGAGGGTAATGCCTTATGTTGAGGGAAACTCTTATGAGGAGGCTTGTTATGTTGAAGTAATGATGCATTCTTGGAGTAGAATTTGTTTTTGTCACTAAATCCTCCAAATTTTGGGCTCTCTTAAAGGCTTTTTGCAAGGCTTTTTAAATTAAATGCCCTTACTAAACCCTCGAGTGGTTTGGATAGACCCTCTACAAAAAGGACAATGAGTCTCTACTTTGTCACATCTAGAATCATCATTGGCAGCCTTTGAAATTTTGCCACATGGTGCTCAATTGTGCCCTCTTGCCTCAATTGTGCTAGCTCCCTGAAGTGAATCTCCGGATCATTTCTGTCAAACGTCTCCATCAATCTCTGGCCGAATTCCTCTAGGGTAGTGATTGAGCCCTGCCCTTGGGTCACCATGCCATGGTACCACCGCTCATGAGCCATACCCTCTAGGTAAAGTGTTGCAAACTTGATTTGCTTCCTCTTCATACATGGGGTTTAAGGAGAAATAGGTATCCAATTTTTGCAACCAAGCTCTACTTGTGACCTCATTGGATCCATCACAGGTGGGTATAGTCATCTTTTCCAACCATTGTTGTATATCTCTTGTTGGCTGATCCTGATATCTTCTTCCTGTATGATGATCATTTCTTGTTTTCATATTATAATACTCCATGAATGACATGTCACGGTAGATGGCTGGGTTCAGGGCGCTATATTCTGCATGATAACTTGCCATATCATCCTCAAGTCTTGGTGGAACTTGTTTCTCTTCCTCAAATGGATCCTCTTCTCTTTGCAAAAATTTGGCCCTGAATGTCTTGGTTGGTGGATTGACTGAAACCCCATTATTGGTTGAGTGACTTCTTTCAGCACCATTTGGATTAGACATCCCAATGTTGCATTTTTGATTCATTCCTCTCAAAGTCCTCACAATCTCTGCCATAGACTCTCTCATGGTGGACTGAAACTCTCTGGCTAGCTCTTTGTTTTCATTGCTAATGACCTTTGGGGGTTGATTCCCTCATTCATATCACCCATGGCTTCTTTATTTCTCTTTTTTGTTCATTGGTACCTGATTTACCAATCACTTTTCTGCATAAATCTGCATCACACATCCACATGCTAGCAGAAAGAGTGGCTCTGATACCACTGTAATATCCCTTAACAGAGTCTAAAAAAACCCTCAATTCTGATTGATTCAACAAATAAATTGGAATGGGGAACTATGCAAGAAATAACTGATAATTCTGAATTCTTTTGAATTTATTTGAACTGAATAGCCTTTAACCGTTACAATCAGAAACTGAATAGCAGGATAATAAACAAATATTATTGTCAAAACACTAGGCTGGCAGTGTATAGATTCAGTTACCCTAAAATTTAGTGTTATTGTGCTGCTGATGGAAGCAGTGTTGCTGATTAGCTGTTACCTTTTTTTCCTTTGTTTAGGGCACTCTCAGATCTTGGTAGCAGATCCCCCCTTGGTCATGCTGAAGGTTGTGCTTCCTTTCACCTTGTAGGGGGAACACCCACCACTTGTAGTGTCCTGAATGCTAGTATTAATGGTTGCACATGTGTAGATCAGGGAGTGGCATGTGGAGATCACCTTGTATGCTAGCAACCACCTGTAAATTTGGCGTTGGATAAATAACTCGGTTCTGGTTCACTGCTGTTTCCTGGTGCTTAGGGTAAAAGTTGCAGATCTAGGCACTTGGATTGCCTGCCCAACTGGGCAAGTATGGCGTTGGTAATCACTGCCCTCCACCACTGCTGATCACCTCCTGTAACAAGATAAAAATTTCCAATATTAGCCCTGCTAATCACCTTTTTGAAGTTTGATTTGTTAGAAGGAACTAAGGGAGAGTTTTCGTCCTACCTCAGGGTTAGCATCTTTAGCGTTTTCATCCTAAAAATGCAGGTTCAGGATAAATTCTGCCAAGTTTCTTCTTACCTTCTGATTTGAAAACAAAAACTTTATATATGTGGGCTGGTGTGGGGTGCTTGGGACCCAAACAAGGCCAACCTGCAATTTGAACTTATTTCTATTTAAAATATAGGTTGGCCTAAAACTAGGTGCCAAATTTAAATTTAAAATATTAAGTTTTTTTAAAAAGCATTTATTAATTTATAAGGGTGTTAAAAAACTCCTTTGTTAGTTCTGGGTGCTGGCCAACCCAGCTAGGGAGGGGATGTTGGAGCAGCCAAGATAAGCTTGCAAACTCAAAATAATACACAAATAAACATATGCAAAATGAGAAAATATCATAAGCATGTAATGTGTTGCAAAATGTACAAATGAGCCTTTCTTATAAAAGGCAAGCAAGAAGAGGTGAGAAGGTAGGAGTCAAACTTTGACTACCCCTCCGAAGTATGAAACAAGTGTAGGACTCTATGGTCAAGTGTTGAGATGCTTGGTGAGTCTACATGAGTGAGACAAAAGTCTAGATAACCTCTAAGTGAGCTTAAGTGTAGTATGAATGGGACTCTACTAAGTAGGGTAAAAGCTAACTAGTTTGATAATACTTCTTTTCACACTAACAAGGGACACGACAAAAGATGTCAATAAATGTGTCAGAAGTCAGAATTGTGGTGTACCAAGCCCTAAAAGCAAAACGGCTGTTAAAAACCTGTTTCGTATTGTTTTGACTTTGTGCCGTGTTTTCTTTGGGAGAGAATATCTGTCTGGTTATTTTTTAAGGATGTTTTCAGGAGTTATGGGCATGAAAATGTTGAGGTTGTATTATATGTTTACATCTTCTGCCTTGAATCCTTCAAAAAATGCCAAGTGTGGGATGTCACTCATAAGGAAGAAAAACAAGGTCGATAAATGATTGATAATAGCATATTTGATTTAATAGTTCTTTTTTAAAATTCTGCTTGATGTAGGATCCTATTTATTATTCATGCTTGGTTATTTGAATGAAGACCCTAATTGGTAATCAAGCTTTTCATAGCATGTCTTCAGCTAGTGCTTGAAATCCTTTCTTGAGCTAGTTTTAGAAAATGAACCTCAAACGCTGGCGTAGGGATTATGATTCTCTTTTTGATTTTGAAAACGTCTCTTTCCAACTTGTATTTGTATTTTTGTCAAGTGAGAGTGAGCTGTTTGTGTTCAGATCCATATCTTTCTGTCTTAAAGAATTTTCATCGTTGCTTGTCAATGAATAGCAACATCTTTAAAGAATGGTTTCTTATTAAGTTTCTGTTGAGAGTCTTGTTGTAATATTAATAAATGCAGTAATAACAATGTTAATTATATTCTCTTAAAGGTGGAAATTGAACAATCAGAAATTAAATGCTGAAGTCAAATTTGGTTGGTTGAATGCAGGTGCTTCCGTGTGCAGTGCTTGCACTTGCTATCCATCCAACCACACACCATAATATTGTAAACAGGATTCTTTGGGCCTTTTGTGTGTATCTTGAAGCTGTAGCAGTATTGCCCCAGCTTCGTGTGATGCAAAATACAAAGGTATATACATTTCTGTTTGTATTTATATCAGATGCATTGTTAATTTTTTTGATGTCACCTGATATGCATTTTTTTGGTGGCAGATTATTGAACCGTTTACAGCCCATTACGTGTTTGCATTGGGCATTGCAAGATTTTTGAGTTGTGCTCATTGGGTACTCCAGGTGTGTGAGTTAGCTTTTCTACATACTTATGTTCATACATTGATGTTTCCTGCATGCTTGTCCTGATGCAGCTTAATAAAAAGGATATGGTTTATATTGTGCGTTTTCAATAGGCAATTCTTCCATTTCATGAGATATTTTATGATTGTCCTATCCTTACTTCTTTGTGCCTATTTGGAGAGTTAACTCAGGATCCAAGATAATTTTTCCCTCTTCATTGACCTTAGGTAACATTGCTTGTCCTAGAATCTATTGCCCAATAATCTTCTTTAAACAAGAGACATGAAAATCTGGATGTGTTTTTGTTGTTGAGGTCACTGTAGCTTGTATGCATTTTTCCCTCTTCATTGACCTTAGGTAACATTGCTTGTCCTAGAATCTATTGCCCAATAATCTTCTTTAAACAAGAGACATGAAAATCTGGATGTATTTTTGTTGTTGAGGTCACTGTAGCTTGTATGCCACATTGCCAATTTTTCGCAAAATTTGATAAGCACCACAGTATGTGGGTGAGAGCATGTTAGTCTTCTTTTATTGCTTCAGGGACATTTCCTTATATGGTTGCAACCTCGAAAAAACCTATTCTTCCACCTCAAAACTCCTTTTACCATAGTGTTGGTCAGTTTGCTGCTTCATTCTGTTATGTGCCATGGCCAAATTCTCCTTGAGACTAGAAAGTACCAATTGTTGATGTTGAATTTGATCTTCCATAGCATAAACTCTTGGTGGAAGCTTCAATAATGATATGATGGATGGAGGATGGTTTCCATATAATGCCATAAATGGGGACATTTTCAAAGCACTATGGATGTAAGTTTTATGCCGCCATATTCCTTAGGGTAGCCAAGCCACCCACTAAGATTGTGTATTTGAAGAAAACAATGTAAATACCCCTTTGATCACTTGTTGACTACCTTAGTTTGCCCATTTGATCGATGATGATACAAAGATCAACATTTTAGCCAAGTACCCAAACAATAGAATAAATCTGTTAAAAACTTACTAGTAAATATAGGATCACGATCACTTACAATAACCTCTGGGGTACCATGTAACTTTTGTGTTTTCTTTATAAAGGCTTTTGCCACTGTACTTGCTGCACAAGGATGTGACAATGCATAAAAAATGGGCATATTTGGTGAGTCTATACACCACTACCATGATGACATTCTTCCTTTTAGACTTTGGTAGGCCTATGATGAAATCCATGGAGACCTCTTCTCACCATTGGCTAGGAATAGCCAAAGACAAAAAAACTAAATGTCTTAATAGTCTCACAGTTTGGACCATAACTTCTTCAATAGTACACGTGCGGAGTTGCTCATAATGCTTGTCCAGGATTGCCTTTGTTTCTAGAAAGATGGAGACCTCATCTAATTTTGGGAGTTTGTCAAGATGCATGTTGCTTGTCCAATGATTCTCTTGAGGCAAGAGACATGAAAGACTGGATGGATCTTTAAAAAGGAGGGAAGTGCAAGCTTATACACCACCTCAACCATGTGTTGCACCACTTGACTGGGGCCATAAAATTTTGGACCTAACTTATGACTCACCTTGTCCTTCAAATATAATTGCTTGTAAGCCTGGAGATGTAGAAAGACCAATTGCAAACTGCAAAGATATGCTTGGACCTATGCTGTTCTACTTGTTTCATGAAGTTTTGTGTCTGTAACGAATTGCTCTTAAGGACACCGAGGATTTTCTCTTGTTGGGAAAGGGAGCTATCAATTGCTTGTACCCAAGAAGAACATGGAACATAAGAAGCCAAAGGTGGGTGTTAACCATACAGAGCCTCATATGTAGTCATCTTGAATGAACTGTGATAAGTTGTACAGTACCACCATTCAGCTAGTGGCCACCACCTTGCCCATTGTGCTTGTTGCTTTGAGACAAAACAACGTAAGTAAGTTTCTAAGCATCTATTTACAACCTTAGTTTGGTCATCAGTTTGAGGTTGATAGGTTGAACTCATGTTCAATTGAGTTCCATATAACTTAAATAATTATTGCCGGAAGTTGCTTGTGAAAGTAGGATCATGATGAGTGACAATGGAGCAGGGCATCCCAAGAAGCTTGAGACCGATTCCACGAAGTGTTGTGCTACAACAACTATGTAAGGGCGAGGTAAGGCACAAGTGAGCATGTTTAGTCAAATAGTCAACAATGGCCAGAATGATTTGTCTTCCACTTGGCTTGGAAAGCCCAACAATAAAATGAAATCTATAGAAATATCTGCCCAAGCCATGTTTGGAATATGAGGGGGTTGAAAAGATCCCGAAATCTTGAATTCTCCCCTTTGTTATGCTAGCACATACCATTCTCAACCATGAAGGTATTCACATCGTGCTTAAGTCCATCTCAAAATAAATCCCACTTGACATGCTTGTATGTCTTCAAAAAACTTGGGTGACCTACAATTGGGGAGGAATGAAGTTCTTTTAGTGAGGTTTGAAGTGAGGGTTGCGACATATAGAAATGTGGTCATGATATTTCAGTACTTGCCCTTGTCATTGAAAGTCCAACACTAATTGAGGATATTGTTCCAAATTACGAATAATGTCCTAAATTTTGGGATTAGTTGCCAGTTCTTGATTAACCCCTTCCATCCAAGTGGGTATTAGCAAACAGAGATAAAAACAATGAACCTCTCTCTTTATTTTTGTGTGAAAGTGCATCAGCCCCAACATTTTCTTTGACTTTTTTATAAATGATCTCATAATCATAGCTAAACATTTTAGCTACTCACCTTTGTTCAAGAGAGGACACCCTTTGCTTCAAAAGATATATATATTTTTTTATGCGGCAAGGGTGTCCCTGCGACTCAGCCCATCAGCCCAGCAGCCCATACCTTGGGTACCTGGGGCAAGCTGGGGTGAGACTAGCTGCCTGCGGGTGGACGCCGTAGCCCGCATACAAGCCCACTGGTCAACAACGAGAGTGGCCTCAAAAGATATTTAAAATTGTGATGAGTGGTTTTTATCTAAAATTTGGAGTCCAAGAGGTAAAGAAACCATTGTTGATCAACTTGGAGAATAGCCATCATCTCTTTTTCACAGGCACACTTAACGAGATTTTGCCTTGTCAAATGCTTGCTGGTGAAGGCAAGTGGCTGACCCTCTTGCATCAACACAATACCCATACTTGTTCTTGATGCATCACATTCTAGAACAAAGGGTTCATAAAAATTGAGCATGGCCAAATTGGAATGGAACACATGGCAGCTTTGAGTGCAAGGAAGGCCATATCAGCTTCTATGGTCTAGACAAAGGAATTCTTTAGCAGTGCTATCAAAGGTCTTGCAATTTTACCATAGTTGTTGACAAACTTGTGATTGTACCTGGTCAAGCGTAGGAAACCCCTTAAACTCTTGATGGATTTGGGTTTAGGCCACTCATGCATTGCCTCAATCTTTTTCAAATTGACTTGCACTCTCTCTTGCAAAAACATGTGGCCTAGATACTCCACTTGTTGAACTCCTAAGGCACACTTAGAGCGCTTGGGGAAAAGGGAATGATCCTTTAAAGTCTTGAGAGCTATATCCACATGCTTTAGATGATCAGCCCATTGCAATTATAAATTAGAATGTCATCAAAGAAGATCAGGATGAATTTGTGGAGACAGCTTAAGAACACCTTATACTTTAACCTCTGAAAGGTAGAAGGAGCATTAGTTAAACTAAAGAGCATCACCAAGAATTCATGGTGATTGTCATGAGTTTAGAAGGTTGTTTTGGGAATATCCTTTTTGACATGAATTTGTTGATAGCTAGAGTGAAGATCCAGTTTTATTAAAAAATTGGCTCTAGAAAGCTCATCCGACAAGTCATCAATGATTGGAATATGGAACTTATCCTTGATGGTCAATTTATTGAGTTTTGAGAAATCAGGGCAAATTTACCGTCTACTATTTTTCTTGGGAACCATCACCATATTAGATGAATAAGGATTGGTACTACATCCGGTTCACACTTGCTCTTTAACCATCTTTTTGATTTTATTCTTTGTTGAAAAGGATATCAATAGGGCTAAATATTTGGAGGTTGATTACTAGGAATGAGGAGAATGGCATGGTCATGGGATTGTGGGTAGGCAACCCTTTGGGTTCCTCAAGCACTTAGTAATACTAATCCATTAGCTTTTGCAAATCAGATATGGGAGAAGGATGTGAAAGGAGGTTGAGCTTGAATAATGGCCTTTCTTTAACAGCTTCTCCATGTTGTGAGACTGACGATTTGAATATTGCCAACCTTTAAACCTTGTTAGGTATATCCCTGCCTTCTTGAATAAATTTTATCCACTGTTGGAAATAGCCAAAATTGAGTTGCCCTAATGTTTGTACCCATTGTACTCCCAACACTACATTAGGCCTCCCAAGGAAAGTGCATGCATATTAGCAGCTAGTTGATATTCTCCCATTGTAAGGTTGACATTATGACATTTGCCACCACATGACATGGTATTCCCATTGGCCACCATAATTTGGCATGGACATAGAATTTATTTCTAATGAAGTTATGAGTATTGCCAACATTAATAGGACCAACATCCTTTGGCTTTTGATGTAGCCAATGACTTTAAGTGTTTGGGGGGAAGAGAATCCAGCAAGAGCATGAATGGAAATGTGGGCGTCCTTAGTTAACTCACTTTCTGATAAAGCAACTTCTTCCTCTTCTAAAGATTCCTCAGCGGCACTGGGCACCCCTGCAGAATCAATGAGATATGGTCATTGTTCCTTACATCAGTGACTTTTTTCCCACTTTTGGTCACAACTGAAACATATCCCTTTGGCTTTTTTCTTAGCCAACCCTTCTCTAGATAACCTGTGAGTATTGGTGGGCTTATTCCCTTGATCTTTAAATTCCTTTTATACTTGAAGGATTGAGGAGAGGATCCTAAAGATTTTTTTGGTGCTGCAAATTAATCCTTTGCTAAGCAAGCTAAACCAAGAGCATCTTAAAATGTGGCAGGCACAAACATTTGAACTTCAACTTGGATATCTTCTTTGATATCACTGATAAAACAACTTTTGAAAAAGTGTTCATCAAGGCCACTTGTCTGATTAGCTAATTTCTCAAACTTTGTTTGGTATTCCTGAACTAAATGTGTTTGGTGCAATTTAATGAGGACTTCTGTAAAGTCCTCACATGCACTTGGACAATGTGGCCGAGGACTTCCTTACGTAAGTCTACCCATGTGAGAAATGGTTCAGATTTTTCCAACCATTGAAACCATTGAATGGCTTCATTCTCTTGGGGAAGAGAAGTTATAGAGAGCTTTTGACTAATAGGAATTTGATGGGCTATAGAATACTAGTTGGTAGGTTCTTTAATTTTGGAAATTGGAAAGTCCAGTTTAGGTGTTCATTAGTGTTAGAATGTTGATCCATATCTGGATGTGAAATGTTGAGCTTGTTGGTTATGGTTGTGAACATGGAAGCGAGCATGTTTAATTGATTTCATTGAACATGTCTAGCTTGGTCATACATGCCTCCATATTAGACTATAGTAGAACTCAATAAGAAAGCTCCCGTTGGTCTTATGATTTATGACTGCTTGTCATAGTGATCACCTTGGGTACCAGAAAGGTTATTGGAGTTACATGGCAAAATGATTAGTGCAGAAAGACTATTGTAATGTGGTAGGTGGCACGGAAAATAGCCTGGGCCGACCAAAAAGCGTTCCTAGAGTTGTCTCAAAATAATTAGTTCAAAGAGAGGATTGCAATGAGACAATTGCTTGGATGGGTGAACGTTGGCCTAGACTTTTTATTTTTTATTTATTTTCTATAAGAAGAGAAAAGACCCAATAGGCAAAATTTTCAAACAGAAATTTCAATTTCTTCCTAGTTTTGGAGAAATACAGAGGTTGTTTATGCCTGGGTATTGGAAGCTAAATACTCCCCACTTCATTAGACTGTTTATGGGAATGTAGCTTATCCAATAATGAGAATTCTTTTTAAGGATTTTTGAAAACAAAAATAAAAATACTAATGGATATTTTTCTTTTGCACTTTCAGGCAAGATGCTTAGTGCAACTACTATATTGTAGCTACATGTTGATCACCGAGATGCCTAGAGGGTGAGGTGAGGGGATATGGTGGACAGATGTAGAAGACCATAAACTTGTGATATTGCTAAAGAATGTGGCCTTCGAAAGAGAGCTTTGATACCACTTGTAATGAACCCACAAGCAAAGTAAGGATAATACACAGATATTTGCAAAATGGGAGCAACAAAAAGCTTTTATATTATCTTCACAGTGCTACTTTGAGGGGAGAATCTTCCCAATAGAGCATAAACCTCAATTATAACTTCCAAGATGCTTTACATTAGGGAAGTCATCACAGTTTATAGAGTTTATAGCTAAAAACAACTACTACCTTCCCATGCATGTGGGAAATTACTTTTATTGTAATTACTATATGAATGACTTACAAAGCATATGCACCCAACTTATACTAACCAATACCTAGTACATATTAGAATGGAGGTTTCAACAAGGCAGTACCCCACATTTGCACCTTAAAGGGCAAAAAAACCATGGGAGGCATCTCATGTGCATGTTGCAACTGAGATCAAGCCTTACGCAAAGTAGAGAGGTGAGTGAAGACTGTAGGTGGCCTTCCAGATTTATGGAAGCTAAATTGATAGCATTCAACTGCTGAAATTATATCAATGCTTTTCCAATCTGTTTGCATGTGAGTTGGGAAGGCTCATTCTTTTGACAAACTCCAATTGAACCAAAATGCTTTCACAAGAGCTTAGGTTGGAGGGCATTGCTGGTTAGAAGCAAGGAATAAATTATAAAACACACAGCCATTAATGAAAGCCATGGACTTGTTGAATTGAAAGTAAACTTGTGATCTCATATTATTGGCAATGGTCAGTAGTTTATTCAAGTGCTAGGTAAGAGCCAGGGTTCTAGATGAAGCTTAAGTCAATGTTAAATTAATAAATTACTAAAGCGTGGGAGGCTGCCACTTGAAGAGATCCTTATCCTCATGTTTTCCAGAGGAGATACATTTAACAGTTCAAACTTAATTTTTTGTAAATGATGACTTCAATGTGTCTATGAGACTAGACAATCCCATGTCAAATGAGTTAAATTAATTGACATCATAATTGAATCCAATACAGACTTACATTTTATGGGCTTTTGCTTATATTTTGAGTGGATATATTTTTAAATGCTTGCATTATAAAATTTCAGACTTTTAGTCTGTGTCAGATTTTAGGTATTTAAAATTTATTTGTATTCTAAAAATTCAAATGTTAAAACTTAATATATTATTGTTATAGCTATCTCTACTCTGTTGTCCTGAAATCCTACCTCGTCTCAAAATTCTACACTGGAGTTCCTAGAAAGTTAGTTGCTTTATTTTGAGGTATTATTATGTTTCATGGCGGCTTTGTATAAATTCATGTTGTAGGGAATAATATTTGCTGTGTTTTACCTATTTATGTGGGTTATTTGCCACTCTGAAGATTCCCATTCCCAATCTTCCCATTCCGTCTCTTCTCTCTCAGCCCCAAAACTCCCACTGTGCCTCTATGTATAAACTTTCTGCCATCATTGCTCTATCATGTTCCATTTAGGCCCACTACACCAGCTATGGACAATGTAACTTTCTTTGATGTTTATCCAGAATGAATGTATTGGCCTGGCCAGTCCCTTCAGCCTTTGGACTTTGGACTTAAAATATGGTTCCTCTCTAAATACTTGAATCCTGAGCTCATTGCTGAAGGAAGGATGATTACATCCTTTGCTCTGTGCTCACAAAACATCAAATTCCTCCATGGGTGCTTCACCAAAGGAAGATCAGCCTCAATATAGCCTTTAGAGATACGAGTAGAGAGAACACTGGTGAAGTACAGCAAGTCATAACAGACAACTACTGTGGGCTGCTTGGATTTCTCCATTGTTCTTGACTTCACCTATTACATGTTTCTCTATGATAAGATTGCTCAAATTAACAGAGGAGATTAATGGTCCAAAAAGCGACACTATGTATTCCTTTGTTCCACTCCCTTCTGTTTCATGCATGCATACTTAATCTACCAAATTGCCATATTTATCGTTTTTTCATATTTCTTTGCACATATGCATACTATAGATTGCTTTATCTACAGCCTTTATTATTTTCTTACCGCTTTCCAGATTGCTATATCTACAGCCTTGCATAGTATCCCTTGTCTGCATAAAAATAGGCCGTCTACCTTTTACCCATTTAGAGGCTTGTTTAGTAGAGTCCCTTCTTAGTGCACACAGGTAAGCAAAATTATCTGCATATGCAATTAGGCAAATTCCTTAGCATGCAGAAACATACTTGTAATATATGTTATAATCATTAGTTGTCTTGGGCTATACAACATAGGGTCTTGACTCTTGCCCAAATTCTGAACCTGGGTCTTTAGAGCAACTATTAGAAAGGAGACGGGACCACTATAGTTGCAGTCTATGTCACAGGGTTCGCCAAATTTTAATCCATGAAGTTAGAAATTTGGCAAACATAAAAAAAATCTAAAAAGACAATTTCAGTTTGCCCTAAAATTTGTACGGATAAGGGCTTTGGGCCTTTTAATTTGGTTCAGGCTCAGATATGGGGCTGGAACTGCTCTAGGTTCGTCCAAAGAGTGGCCTGGGCTTCCTTGATTACATTCTGCATTTGAGCAGCCTCATAACTTAACCTATGTGTTCTTTCGTCCATGGTGCAAGCAATGGTAATGATGATAAACATCAGTTGAATCCACAACATGCGATAAAGAAGAGCCCAAATTCCAGCTGCAGGGATTGGAGGTGCACATATGTTTTTCTCTTGCTGAGGGAAGGGAAATCGTCATGAGAGTCAAACATGGATGATTATTTTAAGTGAAGTCCAGCTCATTGCCGTTCCCTTCTTATTTTCAATTTTGTTGCCGTGCCCTTTTGAGACCACAGTTATGATTTTTGAAGTTTCTCGATTATATCTATTATATTTATATTTTCATTATTTTCCTTTTTGGTCATTCTATTTGACACTTTTGTTAGACTTAGCGTTTCTTTATTCATAATTTTTATTGATTATATATATTACAAATACTTATATATTACTATATATAGTTAATTTTAATATATTTATTTAGGTACTACTAATTTTATTATATTTCATATATTTATTTATTTATATATAAATTCAATAAGTTTAATTTAATATATTTAAAATATTAAAATTAGATTTATAGTTGAGTTTAATTATGATTTTTTTGCAAATTTTGTTATGAGCTTGATCAGAATATTATCTTTGTTGAACATGAATCTTGTGAGATAGGTTGCAGGCATGGGGCCACTAATGCTGATAGAATTTTGTTAGCAACTAGTCAACAAGCAATCAAACCCTAGTTCTGAAGTAGTTGATGTGATTGTATCAGAGGCAACATTTTTTTTAAGATTAGAAGTAATAAGAAAGGGCTTTTGAATGTATATTGCAGGATCTATGATGCTCGTTCGAGCTTATTTAGCTCAGACAGAGAAAAATAATTTGTGAAGTATGTTTGACTATTTGCTTCAATCCTTGCAGCACAGAAGCCATGTTTGTTGAAAAAAAATTGAAATATAAGAGGTTCAAAGAAATGTGAAATACATTCAAACAAAACAACTTGGGAGGAGACAAGAAATAATGACAAGTCTTTTCTAGCAAATATCCCAAAGCTTGTAGAACTTTACATAGAACTTCAATATAGTGTCAATTAACTATTAAGGTATGTGAGACTGGGTCAACATACAACTTAACGTTGACCCATTGTCTCCCAAAACTGGGTTTTATATGTAAGGCCAAAAAAGTGGAAGAGCATAGTTTTTCCCTAAATCTGGAGTTTCTTTTTGGTACTATGTCTGGCAGTATCAATAGGTCAACCATCTTTATAGACCCAAATAGCCAGTTGCTGTTACTGAGAACTCCTAATGAGTAATGTGATAAAACATGTTTCTTGGATGTAAATATAATCATGATCTACCAGGAAAAAGAACGAGATTGCAAATGTATTTCTTTTCAGAATATTTAAATCAATTCCTCCTGATAAAACAGGGAGAAGCATTTATGCAAACCATAAGAACCAGCAGGCTAATGCAATATTCTCAGGGACGTAGGTAAGGCTTGATAGAGGGACTTGAGTATAGAAAAATCTCAAATTCCTTTGAAGTAAAGAAATAAAAAGGAAAACAAGTGAAGAGATTAAGTGGGTTTGCACTGTGAGATAGGTGAGTCTCCTATTTCATCACAAACAAAAAATCTATGAACAAGTTTCATCTACAGTCCAAGCTTTATGTTAAATGGGCTGGACTACTGATGCATAAGCACTAACTCTTCTCGGAGATTGAACAGATTGACAATTTCATTGGAAAAATGAAGGACTTTTAGTTACTTCGCTCTTTCAGGGATCTCTTTATCTCATCTCTCCTTTATCTAGAGGAAAAACTGACAGATATAACATGTATGGGTTATGCATCATACCACATTGAGTGTACGAGTGTGCAAGTAGGTTTAGGTAGCGTTTAGTAGAAATCAAAGAGAGTTTGGATAATAACCATAATTGTTTATCAAAATGATTTATTTTGCCTGCTTCAGATGAAAAATGAATCATCAACGTGGATAGGCACAAGGTTAGAAGTGCCATTACATTGCTGGTTTCACCAGGAAGAAGAAAATATTTGGATGAATTGTTTTTTAACCTTTCGCCTGAGTGCAAAATTATGATTCTAATAATGGATTTTTTAAACTTTGAGATCTATTAATTGGGAAGAGTAATATACTAACATTTGCAACATTATGGTACTAATCAAAGAAATATTTAAGGTTGAGATTCATGAATAGGGATTACTAGATCTATGCTTAATGGTCCTGCATAAACAATTATTAAATGCTGTATGGATAGTGTACCATGTATAGATTTTCTACTTTTTAGCTTGTTTTATGATTAAACACAAATGTTGATCTTTAGAACTTTATGATCTGCCCGGAACTTGCAGGTTTTGGATAGCCGTGGGTACTTGTTGACTGCTTTGGGCCATGGCTTATGGCCATCCATGGTGCTCTTGTCAGAAATTGTTCAGACTTTTATTTTGGCTGACTTCTGTTACTACTATGTTAAAAGGTAATTTCTTCATGTCAGTTATTTTCAGCTGTACAGTTTGTCTATTTAAGATACTGGATAAT
Source organism: Sequoia sempervirens (assembly GCA_007258455.2). Taxonomy (NCBI): domain Eukaryota; kingdom Viridiplantae; phylum Streptophyta; class Pinopsida; order Cupressales; family Cupressaceae; genus Sequoia; species Sequoia sempervirens. The sequence continues at coordinate 3,743 of VDFB02181323.1, read as the reverse complement.
TTGTAAGTTTTAGGCTTGTCGTTGATTATCAAAGTGTAACTATAATTTTCACTCTTATAGAGAAAATTGTTTACAGTGTTGTAGGTGGTCAACTGGTGCTGCGACTTCCTTCTGGAGTGGTGTGATTTGCATTGCCATTTCCAAACATGGGATGGGACTTGTGCAGGCTTCATTATTGAGTCAGATCTGTTGACAGTGCATTTTCTTCTAACTTTAGTCATGAATTGCTGCAGAAATTTATAATACAACTCATGGCTGTAGATGTTTTTAATTTTGATGGCTAGGGAGATTCAAGTGTACAATCCCGCTGCTCTCAGTCTAATTTTTGTCAGTTTGCTTAGATGACCTGTCCAGATGGAACTTTTAAGTACGATTAATACATCTTCCTGTGAATTTACAACCATGGATCCATTTTTATAAGCTCTGTTTCTGTAAAGGTTTTGTGAGCTTTGTATATATCTGCCGTTCTTAACAATCTGCAATCTAGCCTATTGCATGGATTTGAAACCCTCAGATGGACTGTATATTTTTACCAGTTTAAAAATACTTTTAGTAAAAGGGGATTCTACCAATAAGCAAGATGTTAGTTCTTATAATTCTTTTTATTTGATGAATATTGACTTGTGCCCTTGTATGAAAGACAATTCTGCATGAATGGCCATGCTTTTGGGATGCATTTCATTGCCTTTCAAATTATTGATTATGTCTTGGCCAACATCTGTAAGGTGCAGCATGAGTAACTCCAACTTTAGGTTTACCGGTTTGTTTATTTTTGCTTCGGCCACTATCTCTAAAAGTAACCCTTCAATTAATTTCTCTTTAATTAATATTATATTGACATTTGTCTTATCTTTTTCTTTTTAACAACCTTGTTATTTTTGGCTTAGAAGCCATAACTGCGCTACCTATTCCAACTATCAATCTTCTTATCAATTTTGGATTTGATCCACAACCACATTGTCTTGAGGTTGGGACAAACAGAGAATGGGATCTTGAGATACTTGACTTGCTTATTAGGGCCACCCCATTGGAAATCAAACTTTTACAACCAAACTAGGGGTGTTTTTGACCATCCCAACGTTATGGATTTCATCCTTGAAACCTTTGCCCCTGATGCCAAATAGAACAAGTTGAGCTTGTTCATCAGGTTCTCTAGATTTTCCTCATCAATGTCTATAAAGATTGCAGTGTCATCTACAAATTGAATGTTAAGGAGCTCATCATGGTTAGGTAGCACTAGTCCTTTGACCTTGGGTGAGCTATTGCTTTTTCTTAGTAGATAGTGTAGGGCATCCATTGCAATGACAAATAGGGCAGGTGCCAGGGGGCACCCCTGTCTAATGAACCTTTCCAAATTAAAGACTTCAGAGAGGGATCCATTAACCTCAACTTGGGGAGCTGCATCCTTTACGAGGGTGTCAACCATATTGCAGAAGGCTTGTGGAAACCCAAAGGCTTCCAGAGTTATTCTAAGGAATTTCCACTCATATGCCTTCTTGAAGTCAAGTAGGAGGATGACCACATTTTGTTTAGATTGCCTGGCCCATTGCATGGCCTCCCAACTTGTTATCAGGTTCTCAAGGATATACCTTCCTTTGATGAAGCCTGTCTAAGTATTGTTTGTAAACCTGGGGAGGATGTTTATTAGCTTTATTGCAAATATTTTTGCCAAAATTTGTAGTAGACATTTAATAAGGTGATTGGCCTCCAGTTCTTGATCAAGGTTTTGTCTCCTACCTTTTGCAAAAGCTTTATGAGCCCTTTATTTATGCTTTAACCTAGTGATCCTTTGCTTAATGCTTGCATGTAGACCTAATGTAGATCCTCACAAACCCAATCACTGGTCTTATAGAACTCAACAAATAACCCATCTGCACCTGGTGACTTGTCATTGCTCATGGAGTTAATGGCCTTTCTAATATTCTCTTTGGATATAGCTTCTGACAATTTGGTTACATCTTTAGAGATCTTGACAAAAATCAATTGTTTAATTATAGATCTAGCATTATGACATTCCTCCTTATTGCCTTATGAAGTGAATAACTCTTTGTAAAACAGGAAGAACTGTTGCAAAATTTCTTCCTGGTTTGACAAGGCAACACCATTGTGGCAAATTTGATCAATTTTCTCTTTCATTCCTCTCTCTTTGATATATCTAAAGAAGAATTTCGAGCCTTTGTCCCCATTACTTAACTAGTTAAGCTTGGCTTTGATTCTAAGCCCTTGAATTTTATTAGTTTGCAACCTTCTCAATGAGCCTTTGACCTTATTGAGTTCTTCATCTAGCTTTTCATCTAGAGTTCATTTTGTATTCTGTTTTCAACCTCTAGTAGCTCATCCTGGAGAGGGTGTAGGGGTACACCATCAGTTTACTACCATCATTGAGGGGCTCAAATTGAAGAAGTCTTTGTTAGCATAGAACTTGTCTAGCCTGCAATAGATACTCCTCCCCCCTTTCTAAGCATTGCACCAAGTGTACCAAATGGTGCTAATGCCATCCTTCATTCCTTCTAGGGGGTCACATAGGTTGAGTTTGGCTTTCAACCTCATCCAGTAGTGTTTTTCACTGCCCTTCGATTCCATATTAAGCCCCCTTTTTCATTTTCATTTTTTTCAACCATATTAAAACCACCACCTACAATCCAAGGGATGTCAGGTAGGTTAAGTAACCATTTCCATAACTCAGTTATGTTTTTATAATCATTTAGGGCATATATTGAACATACACCAAATTTAGAGTTATAGTATATTTCCTGATTAGGGATATTCCAAACCCCTTATGTTCCATAAAGTGCAGTTAAGAATCATTATTAACAATATTGGTTGAGGGCTCCTTACCATTCCTAAATAGCTCAAAGTATTTAGGGGCTTTATCTTTACACTCTGCCTTTTTTGAAGAGGGAGTTGGGAGTACAATACTTTTTTTCTTCCATTTGCCTTTGCCTATGCAAATGTTGCCTCTGTTAAGGGAGATTTCTTTCCCTTTCTTCCTACCCCTTTTCTTGGGTTCATTAGGGGGCATCGAATTAGCTTCCTGCCTTTTCCCAATAAGGTCTTCATGATCACTTTCCTTCTTTGCTTCAAAGATTTTGATGCCCTTGGGGGTTTCCTCAGTGTTACCCAAGTTGGCTTTAGTATTCACGTTGCTAATAATGTTTGCAGGTTCAATGTGCGAGGGGCGGGGGCGGGAGGGGCGGAGGGGGGGTGGGGGTTGAAAACTTCATTAATCCATTTTACATTTTCAGCCTTATCAACAAACCATTTATTGATCATTTCAATTATAGAATCTAGGTTTCCCCCAAGGGGTTGGGTTTTGCTATCACCACAACCGAGAGGGGACTCACTTTATTATTCCTATTTCCAATGTCTGTGTATTCTTCCTTACAATTATTGTTATCATTATCTTGCAAAAAATATTTTCCTCTTGAAGGTTCAACTTTTTTGCAGTTGTCCAGAGTAGTAGGATACTCCAAAACACTAGTATCCAGCTGGTTCAAGACACCTGTATGTTTATTATTTCCCACTTGGTCATTATTAGGGTCATGGTTGCATGAGCCCATATGGGTGCTAGTATATTGAAGGCTCTTATTACTTTGTCCCTTGTACTCAATTTCAAAGATTAAATTTTTAACCCTTGATGGGCTTCTGCTATTTTCTTCAATTGACTTATTAGGTGTTACTTTTGGAACTTTTGGGTTAACATTTGCATTCCCCCCATTTATAAACACTTCTATTTCTTCAGG
>VDFB02181322.1:0-29458 GCA_007258455.2 Sequoia sempervirens | reverse complement strand
CAAGCATAAAATCATATTTATAGAGCTTACAATGCACAAATTAGACATTTCTAAATTGGCTGCCAAACACTGAAGATGCAAAATTGAAAGTGCCAAAACTACTACACACACATAATAGTAAGCTTCCAATTATCACCACATGCCTGACTGCAAAATCTACACTTTCCAAAATAACTACACCTCAAAAAGTCACATTCCATGTAAACTCAACACAGAAATAGAAAATTCCTTTATGCACAAATCCACCTATAAAATCAACTTTCCAACTTGACTCCTCATCAAAAAAAGAAACAAGAAGTTGTAACTCAAAAGACAATGTGAGAAAATTATCAACATTCAATAATAGAAAAAACAATGCTATGGGAAAAATCAAAGGTTGAGACACCTTTCTTCTAACATTCTCCCACTTTTTGAACACCTTTGAAGAGTCCATGAAAGTGTTGGTTTAGATTTATGCCTTTCGAAAGTAATTCTAAAGATGACTCACAAATTCCCAGAATGAAAGAAACAACTAACCTAACAGTTGAGTCAAACATGATGGTTTTACGGATTGACTCTCTGCTTATTTTAGAAAGTGCATCTACCTTCATATGATTTGTAATGAATTAAAATGTAGGTATGCTTTTTACTAGAAAGAAAAAAAGGTAACTAAAACATATCCATAACCATGAAATTGATGTGTAAGGTCAAACTGATAATTACATAAATACAAGTAAATGACACAAAGTTCATCTTTCCTACACCAACAAATTATATTTAGGGAAAAGAAGAACAACAGACTCTTTTAGGAGCAACTTAATCCAAACCAAAAATTTTAGAATTAAATGCACATATAGTTCATTATAACAGAATGACATCAGAGAAAAATTCACAAGGAAACATAGTTCATTGCTTATTTAAAGAAAACATGAAAGGATTCAAAAATTCAAAAATATCTTCTTATTTCTCCATGCCAAAAATGAGTTCATAGACCCCGTATTTTGTACAATAAAACTATATGGAAGATAATACAATTGCCTCCCATTTCCCCTCCAAACAAAACTCTCCATCATTCTCAAATTTTTTTTCCCTATATAGATTTTCTCAAGCTAAAAATGTATCATAACTGTTCATTACAGTCTTTAAAGTAATCGTCTTCAAGAAAGTGACATTAAACAGAGACAATTACATTATACCAAAATCTAGTTATTACCACTAATTACAAAAGATGCCATGCAAAACAAGAAAATTAAACTACCGTTAGTGGTCAGGCATTGTCCATATCCAGTTGTATTTTCATCAAAAGGTTGCATAGCTCAGCGCATTCCTCTTCTTCCTCTAGAACGAAGATCACCCAGTGATATTGAGCATAGCTAGATTTTTCCTTCTAGGCAAGTGTGCACAATTGGGAAATGATATCAATTTTCTCTTCCTCAGGCCAATTCAGGTCTAGTTGTAGAATGGGCATAGGTTCATCATCCCATGTTTCCTTGGTTGCAGGAAGTTCCATTTTGAATTTTCCTTGTTTGATAAGGAAACCGGACTCTGCAATACTGCCAACATTCTCTATAAACAACTTATTTAACTACATCGGTAGGTAATGATGACCCTTAATCTATCAATACCATGCCGCCACCTTAGCGAGCTTCTGTTACACTTTCCATTTAAGAGATCTAATTAATGCACCATTGGTTGAGGAGTGTGTCTTGAGATTAAGTCCACATTTCATAACTCCTATAAAGACAACTACAAGATATGCCATACAAGCAATTAAATGGGCTGGTGGCATTCAAAAACTAAGGAGATTGCTTGAAAATTCATAGGATTGTGAAAAATCCAAACCATAGGACTACATGTCGTGGGTTCTTAGATTTCAAGAACTTTTGACACATCAATTACTCAGGAAATGATGGGAGAAAGAGGGATCAGGTCATTGGGTAATTCTGTAACTTCAAAACCTTGCGAATAGGTTAAGAAATCACAAGGTTGCATGACAAAGTTATAAAACTTGCGAGGACCACGACTACAAATGAATTAATGGAATGAATTCCATTTTAATTTTAAAATAGGGAAATTGCATTTTTTAAAATTTAGAGGGTAACATAGAATAGGATTTAATTTCTAAGAGTCAAATTATGAAACACATCATCATAGCCATACATGCAATCACAAGAATCTTAAACAATGCTTTCATGCTCCAATCAAGACACCTACAACAACATTCAAGATGTCCACCATCTCAGGAAACAATTCCTTCCATCCTCCAAGGAAAGGAACAAGCCATGGTGTATATGCACAAGTCTAAAGAACACAAGCATCAGATCTAACTGATAGCAAAGGCTATAGAATAATCCCACCACTCCACTATGCTCACAAGCTATACAAAAGCATCAGCAACATCAACTTCAAAGCTATAAACATAACATAATACTAAAGCCAAATATTCCTCCAAAGAACAAGATAAACCATTGGCTAGAACAACAACCAAAATAGGTTTCCCTCATCCAACTGATAAACCCACTAGACCAAAAATAACACCCACAACAAATTCTAATCCATCCAATCTACCATACCATGAGGTATCCAAAACATTAGTAGAACTTATGCCAACAACATATCCAACCCATAAACTACAAACACAAGCTCTATGTGTCAAACCTATCAATGAAGAACATACACATCTAGGAACTCCCACTACATAAGTAATGTCAAAGCATATATATCAAGTCTACCAATCAACACTATACATCAAGGTGTGATAAGTAAACCAAATCATAAAGTACCAAGAACAATATCAATGATCCACACATACAACCCAAAGAGCTACATAATCTCTCACAACATGTTGCCACCATCCTCCCCAAACATGAACATCCAAGGAGAAACCATGAAGAGAGAAACCTGTAAACCATAATGTCCTTCTACCAACACCTCAAATGTGTACTGCTATGTCAAGTATGATCTAACCAACCCCAAATGAAAATCCTTCAACAACATCCATAACACTCAATCTCATAGATCAAGTACAACATATGAATCAATGTACAATGCCAACATGGATGTAAGCCTCTCTAATCAAGAAGATCAAACTCAAAGTAACCATCCCCCAAAATGGAAATCAACCCATATACCATCTACTAATAATCCTCGTCAATGAATGATATCATAAACTAAAATTCACACAAAGATAACTATGTTATAACATCCCTCAAATGAATCCTCCAAAACTAACAAACGTAGCTCAAGATCCATATCTATGAAAGATAAAGCATATAAACTCATGCTAAACGATCCTCAAATGAGTATCCATAATCAATCACCATGAATCAACTCAATCCCATGAGAAATCAAAGCACGAAACATAACACATTTGAAAGATATAATGAGCAAATACCTCTCAAATCATAACGTGCCAAGTTGACCAAGAGTGGGGAATGAGAATGCTCCTCCAGGATAACCAAGCCATCATGACTCACTCCAAGAACAACCTCCTCTATCGGTCTATAATGAACTCATGTCCATATCCAAGTGAAAGCTCCTTGGTCTTGCTACTGAAACCTCCAAAGAGTAACCATCTCAAGCAAATGTCTCTAATCACAAGAGAACTCCAACCGTCACCTACATCTCTAAGTATCCACAAGCACCTATAACCAATCAATCCATGCCAAACTCCAAATGCAACATAGCACCATCATGAAGTAATCAATCAAATGATTAATGTACTCAGTACAAAGAGAATCACACACGATCAATGTCAAAGCTCCAACCATAGAATCATGAACCTATCACGAAAACATGATCTATCTGTCTCCTCCTAGGAGATCAAATGCACCATATCATACATCCTGGTCTCAAGAGAACATGTAATATTCTAGACTCTAAACTAGTATTAAGAGAATAACATGACATCATAACAAATACACTCTAAACCAAGAAACCATATCTCCAATCACATGAAGATAACCATACCAACAATGCATCTGCGTCACTGCCAACAACTCCCACTAAACCATGATACAATCTACACATGGCATCATGAATACCATCCTCTCTATGAAGATCATCTAGGTCTACACACACTCAATTGCAATGTCAGTAACATACAAGTAAACCAAGATCTCCAAGCCAAGAAGATACATACAACTGCCATCAAAACATCACAAACCAATCCTAATCACCGCCAAGTCATCACTATCAAAAGATCCCATTGAAAGTGTATAACCTATAAATGTACCAAGTTATCATGACATTGTGATCAAACCAGATGCTACAAGTCCCATGAATTGAATAATCAACTACTCAAATCATCCATCCTCTCAATCCCAAAACAACATACCAATGCACAAACGACCACAAAAAAGGCCAACTAATGAAATCTGCAACAATGAATCAAACCTGGTGGATATAGACAATCCACATCCAAGTCATCCCACTGCAAATGAACGAGTGGCCAACCCACACACCTACATAACTCGTAGATCCAACCATTGAAACATGCAAACTAATCATCACATTAGTAACTGCAAAATTGAGATATCAAAGAAGATAACCATGTAGACCAAATGACTCAAACACCAAATCAACCTCAGATCAGATTTGCTAAACATGTCCACAAATGAGTAATCATAGTTAAGGAACTAAACAGACATTTTTGCAAATCTGTAATTGTTTCATCTAGAAAACTCCAAGAGTCTGAACACAATATTCTCTAGAGATCTACAAACCACAAATTTTTATTAACATGTAAAACTTGTAAAAAACATCTCCATGTAAAAATAAATCCACTTAAACATCCAAAATAATAGATCACATATTTCATCTAAACAAGTGAATACTCAAGAGCTACAGGAACTCGTGCAAATTTTTAGGAAAACTGTAAAACCTTCTCATGCATGGAGCATACATGCAAAGCTTCAACTATCTTACATCCAAATAAGCCAAATGAGACATAATTTGAAAAATAGTTCATTTGCAGATCTACAAAACCACAAGTTTTGGTTAACCATGTAAAACCTGCAAAACCACTATGTTATATAACACATGCAAATCCATATCCACTTATCATCTGGAAGACCCTCAAGTCTCTATACAACCATAATAGTTAAACCAAAACAATGGAATACCATGAATGTGCATAACCATATATTTTTAATGAAAAGTCCATAAAACCCTCAGATCCAACCGCCATGAAACTGAGACATGCAAGTACAACCAACTAAAGGAAGAAGAGGTCTAGGAACTCCAGGCCCATTTGTAGGTCAACTCCACCACCACCATGTACATGCATCTGAGAGAGAATTAGACTAGTTTAGAAGCTTCCAAATCATCCAATGATCAATTCCATAGCCTACATGCATTCAAGGTTATTAAAACAATGCCTTCCAATGTCAGGAATTAAAAACAAACACCAAACATAGGAACACCAAACTGAAGTAACAACAACACGAGTGTCTTCATATGACTAGAGAGTTCATCTTAGACACCCAATATGAAAACTCTATTGCACATAACCATAGAATGAAAAATAACCACCATGCATGAGGGTTATTCAACTGTCAAATCAGGAGTTCCAGATCAATAACATATCAAATGTAACCACATGACCAACTCCATAAAAACTCTATATTTTCCATTCTTCATAATTCTTGCTATTTCTAGAAAACAAGATCAGCTACAAAACTTCCACTCAGCCAAGGATTAATAATTAGCCAATTCCTTCAAAATAGATTCCCTCAAGCTTGCTAGGCTAAGAAATCACAACACTAAGAAATACCTAGAACCCCAAACACCACATGCAACAACATGCAAGCACATGCAAGTCCATGTAAGTACATGCAAGCACATGCAAGTCCATGTAAGTACATGCAACACACATGCAAGTACATACAACTTAAAAAATTACACATGCAAGCACATGCAAGTCTGGAACTGAGCTCTGATACCAAATGAAAGGGAATGAAAAACTCAAAAAACCTTTTGAGAACCAGTTGCACCATCAGTATGTTTCTTTAAATAAATCAGATTTTAATCATCTTGATACAAGCACATACTACCATTCCTTAAAGTGGAAACATACACAATTGAATTCCCATGCATTAACCCTTAGAGGAAAGATGATGTAGTTCCAGATCTAAGAAAAATTTAGCAACGTAACGACATATAAAATAACATTTAAGAATGGGAAACACAAAGAATAAAAGAAAGATAGACAAAAGAGAAGAAAACACGTTATACATGGGAAAAACCCTTTTGGATTAAAAAACCCACCCTCTAAAGCATCAAACCAATGTATTAATCAACAACAATATGGTTACAATACATTTCAGGCTCACAACCTTAACATAGAGACTACATCTTGCTCTTCTGGAAGAAATCTAACAACATAACCCTACAATTAAAAATTCCCTCTTAACCCCTCAAGCAAAGTCTCATATTTATAGAGTTTTACAATGCATAAAATAAACACTTCTAAAGCAGCTGCCAAAGATTGAATGAGCAACATGGAAAGCGCCAAAAATACTGTAGATGCACACAACAAGTTTCCAATTGTCACCACATGCCAATCTGCAAAATATGCACTTGCCAAAATAACTGCTTTTTGAAAACTCACATTCCATGTAAACTCAACACGGAAATAGAAAAAAAATTATGCACAACTCCACTTGTAAAATGAACTTTCCAACTTGACTCCTCATCATAAAAAGAAATTGCAAGTTGTAACTCAAAAGACAATGTGAGAAAATTAGCAACATTCAATATTTAGAAAAAAAATCAACGCTATGAGAAAAATCAAAGGTTGAGACACCTTCTTTTTTCCTAACAACCATTACCACAATGATTTACTAAACAATAAACTACTAAACAATAAACTATGAGCTACATCTCTGTGTGTTCCTTTTTTATCTTTGATTTTTCAAAACTATGTTTTAGTTTCCAAATGATTTTTCTTCTCAAATACTTTTTTTAATCACATAAATCTTCTTCTTGAAGACTACAATAGAGTATGAGAGAGTTAGGGAGTATATTTGTAAATGAGCATATACAAATAAATTAAATATTTGGGATTATTTTATATTGTAGATATGGATTTAATAAAGTCATCTATTTTCAACTATTTAGATAATTATTAAGTATTTGTAAGCAGTTTAAAAATTATTCAACAATTCAATATTATTACAAATTAAACATATATGATATCTATGGATCATAATATTTAACAAACCATCTTTGATTCAAAAGGGAAACAAATTTTAATAACATTGGACCAAACAACAACAAACACACTTTGGATCATATAAGCCTAATAACTCCCTTGATTGAAAGAGGAAAACCTAAAATGATCTAGATTATCCATCAATCTAACTTATCTCATTGTACTAATTGCAATGTTGACGTGCTTATTGCATCCTCTTCATGCATCATATTTTTCTTCAAATTCTTATGTGAGAAAAATTTGTTAGTCCTATACATTTTGTACCTTGTGTCATCGTCTCCAACAATTTGAAGATATAAATTGCCTCTTTCTAACACTACTTGACATGATCATATTGAAATTCATCTATCAACATGTGGTATGAGTAGGATTAATTTTTTTCTCTTCTGGATATCATAGATATTAAAACTTCTCATTGAGTTGGTTACCAATATCATTCCTCTTCCACCATTTAGGCTATCAAATATTCCCATTGGTTTGGTTACTAAAATATTGGATCATAAGTTCCAACATATCTCCAACTACAATGGCCATTACGCTTATGACTTATTGTACCCACACCAACTACATGACAAAACATACACCAATTAACAATTTCCTATGCTTCTCTATATAAGCAACATTTGTAAGATATATGAAACCATCTTTTATTGATCATGAAAACCTACTCTTCCCCTATTAGTTAAGAGGTAGGGAACATAATAAAATGACTCTACTAGACCACAACTTTTCGTCATTACTCAACATAAGAAAATAAAAATTGAACACAACACACCAAATTGAAAAAATGCAACTACCCAAGTAAAAGAAAATGCAAGTGTTCCTACCAAAATTGTCTCTCAAGTTATACATCTAATCTCAATGTGAGAAGCTAATTAAAGATAAGGAATGATCCTCCATCCTCTAGTAAGCCCTCAAACCTCCATTTTTAATTTTTAAGCGTTAATTGCCAAATATAAAATAAGAATCTTAAAAAATTCAATTAATACAATTATAAATTATGCTTGTATGATAAAAATACTATGTCCATCAAATACACCTATTACAGATAGATGATCACACCATTATATTCTTATATATTTCATTTACAATTCAAATTGAAACTAAAAATGAATAATTATATATCCATGTCAACTCAAAATTTAGAAATATTTATAATGTGAGGGACAATGGTCTTTATGAATTTTGTTCTTGTGATTTCCAATGTGTATTTCTAATGTGAAGAGAAATGAATTTTATGATTTTTGTACATATGAATTCCAACTTGTATTTCTAATGTGAGGCAAAATAGTTTTTATGAATTGTGTACTCATGACTTCTATTACTTTCAAAATGTATTTCTAAAGTGAGGGAAAATGGGTTTTATGAATTTTGAACCCAAGGCTTCTATAACTTCCAACTTGTATTTCTAATATGTTAGATTTTATGAATTTTGTACCCATGACTTCCAATTTCAATGATTTTGTAAAAAATATACTTTTTTAACAAAAAAATCTTTCAATTTATCTTATTATACTAAAATGCAAACTATTTATTTCTCTCACATCTTTCAAATCTCACACCTTTGAAATCAATTTAAAATCTACTTCACATCTAGATAATGGACTTCCACTTAATTGTAACATATAATTAAAAATGAGTTGTATCATATGAAAGGGAATTTTTTGAATAGATTGTCAACATATATGATTGACTATCAACATATGTATGATTGACAATATACTTTTTAAAAATAAAATATATTTTCACATTTAAAAGATAATTTTGCAGAATAATTGTTACAAAATATTGATTTAACAAGTAAATTTGACCATCAAATTTAAACCCTACTTCCACTATTCACTTTTACTATTAAAACATAAAAAATTATATTTCAAAAATATACTTTATTTAAAGCATGTGACACCATAGATAAATCCTCAAATCAAAGTCCCTTCTCATTCAAAATTCTAGAGTTCATGGATTATTTATTTCTATATTACAAATAAAAATTAAAAAAGATCTCTATGTTTAAATCATTTGACTATCTTAAAAATATGTCAATAAATTTGCTCTTCCTTTGTCATATTATTGAATGTATGATAAGATGTAATAAATACAATACATTTTCATCTATCTCACATGATTTTTATCCCCTAGAGAATGAAGATTAGACTAAAAGAGGGGTAAAAAAAATTTATTAAAACAAGAAGTACAACGCAAGGCTTTATACAACCTTGTCAAGCTCAACTAAGTTGTCCAGCTCATGAGACAAATCCAAGGGTAATTGACCCCTATCCACAATGTTCCAATTTTGCATATGATCAAAGGCCCACTTGGGAAAACAATCTGCAACAATGTTCCATTCTCTAGGAATATGATTGAAAGAAATTGACTCCAAAGAAGCACAAATATTAATAACTAACAATCAAGTTTTCAAATGCCAAACTTAACATCCTCTTAAATCTTGCCTATTCAATAGATTCAATTTCAACACTGAATCAAACTCGATATGATCCTTTCTCCACCTTAAGCCGAAGCCACATGTCATGGCATATAAAATGACAAGAGCTTCCATTAACCAATAATAAAAATTATATTTATAAATAAAACATAAGAATTCACAAAATATGTTATATTACAAGTAATTTTACAATATTAAATATAAATATATAGAACTGTCTATTTTAAAGTATTCAAATGATCATAAACAACCATTTAAAATTAACAATCATATTAATTTTTAGACTACAGGTTTGATAGCCCCTCAATATATGATACACTATAGCCCCTCATTATATGATACACTATAAACTTCATGTAATTAGTCACCACAGAAACAAAGGAGATCGGACTTTAAAAACAAATAATCTATATTTACAGTGAGAACCATGTACCTACTATTAGGAAACAGTTGCATAATTCATTACAAAATTTGATGTTGAGAGTACCTGATACATTAGTTTTGAACAAGGTACCTAGTTGGCATAACTTTTTACTTTGAATCCATCACGTCGATTTTAATTTCGTTGTCTACTCCTGTTCCATTTTCTGTTCTTTCATTCACTCCGTTGACATTGATCTCTGTATATATATCTTCTGTTCTTGACATCTCCATAAGCGCTCTAAGCTTTTCTGCTATCTCCAGCGCCTTACTTATCTTGTCTTCCTGGAATTCTTCGGCCCACTTGTTGGAATGTTTTATCAACAAGACTGGTAATTCCTCAACACAGCAACGAATAAGCTCTCCGAAGCATCCGATTATCTCATTTCCCAGGTGAGTGATTACTTCCTTACCGTTCTCAGAATTAATCTTTTTTAAGTCGTAGATGTAAGAATCTAAGATGGCGATGTAGACAAAATGCCGGCTCTTCATTAGTGCGCTGTCCTTACAGAATCCAAATTTATGCATGTCATCTCTCTCAGAGAGAGTCATGATGAGAAGGAAAATGGGGGTTAATGGTAAAAGTAGTATCGCGATCATGCAATATAAAAGTAGCAATCCAAGGGTTTTACCTGCACACCAAAGACACCCACCCACAGACCCATCTAAACTGTCCAGCGATTGATCCACAGGCCTCAGCAAATCGTTTACTAATCCTGTCACTCCCCCCGGAATGCAAATGAGCGAACAGAAAAGTCCAGAACTCAATGCTATAATCTCCTCCTGGGCGAATCCATCTTCATAGTCAGTCTCTAAAGTTTCCTTCCTCCCCTCTTCCTCGAGGAACTTGAAAAGGTCTTCAGGTGTTGGAGTCTGTTGAGCGTCCCCTCCTGTGTGCTGCTGCTTCTGCTTAATTTGCTTTTCTATCCGTCTGATGTGCTTGTCAGCCTCCAAACTCATCTCAAAAGCTTCAAAGTTACATGTACCGAACATATCCACGGGGTCCATGGCCATGTTCTCAGGGCAGTCCACAAATTCCAACATATCCTTTATTTCTTTATATGCTTTGATCATATCCTCCACACCCATATCCATCTTCAAATCCCTCCAGCCAAACTTTGCCAGTAGCCCTACAATGATATCGATCATGGCCACTGCTACCATCTTCCACGCCCGATAGGATTGGAATTCCTGTACATGCTCCCTTCCACGTTTTCCACTAACATTGAGTTTCTTGAACAATTCCTGGCACTCTTGGATTCCTTCGTAAGCTTCTTTCATGCGAGGCTTTATTTGGTTACAAGATCTCAGATAATATTTCCATAAACGGTCTACCTCATCTTTTTGTCTACATTGGAACATCTTCTGCAGACTTTCCTTGCATTTCAGAAAAACTTCATCTTCGCCATTGTCTTTATCTTCCTTTGTAGCTGCTGATCCCTGGCAATCGACCATTTTCTTCAGCATGTTGGTCAACCCGGTAGCATTGCTGAGACAGGACAAAATTCCCGAGAAACACCAAGATAAGAAGCTGAAATAGAACAGGAAATTGATAACTATAATCATAATGATCAGCGGAATCAACATTATGAAGAAGATTGCCCAAGTTAACAGTGCCACTGTTGCCCAGAAAACACTGGAAGTTTTACGTTTCAAATACGATTCAGTGATAAGTTGCCTAGGATTCAATTCAATTCGAATATAAAGAAGGAGCAGCTCTCTGAAGTGATTTGTAAATTGGAAGACATCAAGAAGTTTTCTGCTTGTAGAATATCTGTAGTAACACACTGCCATAAACCATCTCCAGAGAATGGCGATCCAGCCTATAATGACGAAAACACACTGAAGATGGGATGTCAATCCCACATTACTGCCATTATGCAAAAGCCGTCTGGCTTTGTTGCCCACCACTGCAATACAGATCGTCACAATCATTCCAACTGCCGGAACAAAAGCTGAACTGGCTATCTTGTACTGTACCTTCCAAGCAAAAGCTACAGTCCACGATTTCAACATCTCTAATCTAAAGTTAGACGATCTAGAGCCTTCCGGCAGATTTTCTGAAAGGATTTGGGGAATCTTTTGAGAGAGAGAGTCTTGAATGAACTTACCGGCTAAAACTGTGCAGCCCAAATAAATGACAAGACAGGTAGCTCCCATCAAGAAAACCACAGTGGAAGAAACGAATTCTCCATTTCTGAGTTTTCGGGCTTCGCTGACATTCTGGAGCTCAACAACTTCAGTAGCGATGTGGAGAGATAAACTCAGTGCCAGCGCCGCAATGTTGGTCCATCTCCCTCCAGACTTCGCAGACGCCATCCCCGGCTGTACATACCCCAAAAATACGCAAAAGCAAAGCCTGGCACCGTCAATGGCCAATTGTTTGTCAATAAGCAGTTTCTCCTGCTGCTCTTTGGGTTTGCCCAGAATATCAACATTTTTGCTGTCAAAAAATCCTACAAGTTGGACCGTAAGAGCACTCAAAACAAGCGCCTTGCCAGGAATCCCGTTCACTCCTTTTATCCGCTCCTTAGCTATGACCCAACTTATATCCCATACAATGAAGAGTATAAAAAGCCCTGTGACAACCATCACCTGCCACTCTTGGAAGTCCATTTTCTTTCGTTGCCCAACAACTGAAATCACAAAAGATTAATAATTAGATCAATGAATGTATGTAGATTCAACTCAAAATGCAGGAGCGGTCTCCGTAAAGTAGCAATAGCACCCGTGAGTAATAAAATTGCACTGAAGTTCCCTCGCCGGGCTTCTTTGGACTCGATTCTTTTCTCCATACACAATCAAGCATACCTGCTTTCTTTTTGGAAAGCCAATTCCGTCACAGCAAAAGATTATGGAGATCAATACTTTTTAACCCAAAGCACATAGTAAAACCATAGTAAGAGGAACATCACAAACATATGCCTATCATTCCACTGACCAGGCTGACAGAATGGCTGATAGAACTTAATATAAAACAATATTAAGCGATAATAATTTTATTAATTTTTACAAAGCTTAATATAAACTTCTCACAAAATTATACAATGTCATGTAAATATTTTATGCAATTTTTTTCTTATTCATATATTGTGATTTTTATAGAAAACATATTTTTTAAAAAGGGTCAACTCTCTATTTGTTCTTTTTTTTTTTTTCCATACAATAGATAATCAACGTGCTTGATTCACCTTAGAAACTTACTTCCCTTTTCTTTGATCATTCTCCCTTTTCTCTTCTCATAGTCCCAACCCACAACCTCTTATTGTTCTCATCTAAACAAAAATAAATTAAAAAAATAATAATAGCGTAAGTGAAATTGTTGGTTTGACCAAGATGCTATTTTTAGTTTGTAGCATAGAACCCTCATAAATCAACATAGGGCAGAGAAAACTCTTGATATTCTTTTTAGCTTTTGACATTAGTATGCACATCCCCATGTAGCTCTATAATGGAGATTGTCCATCATTAGTTATATGACCAAGAAAAAAATATAATAGCACACTTAGAAGAGAAAGAGACCAAGAAAATGCCAAGCAAAAAAATAAATAAAATTCCAAAATATAGAAGAAACATTTTCAACAAAAGTCAAATGAACTACAAAGTACAAGTTTCCCTATATTGTCAAATGTAAAAAAAAAAAAAACATAGCACATTCATTGATGGAGGCAATTAATAATGGGTAAGTGCATGTAAATGGAGGACCAAAGAGGGGTCTTAAGTGGCCACTATTTTTTATGAAATTAGAAAAGATTGATCTTGGATGAAAAGGTGAAGATAGTTATGTTCAGAATTCGAAGATGCAATAAGAACAAGAGTTGTAGTGTTCTGAATCCATTTTTTAAACTACTAATTATTTTTTTTAAATGATGGAGATTAAGGGGTTAAAAAGGGGGGATCATACAAAGTGATCTTGTTTCTATCAAAAAAATATAACATAGTGTCTAGTGTGTTACCTCTAAATTATTAAATTCTTTCGGTGAAAAAATAGCTAACACTATGTAGTTTATGCATAATTTTTTGGATAATTTTTTAATGAATATATAATTCTTTACTAATTTTCAAAGTGGATACATCCTAAAAAATAAAAAATTGAGCGTTCTCCCCTCAAATTTTATAGGAAAATAATCAATAATTTTTTACTATGTATAAATTAGAGTCTAGTTTTTAAAAATCAAGTCCAAGTGAGGTCCAACTACAATGGGGTTCTATAAAATCAAGTATCTTAATCAAAGAGGACTTCCACCTCAATGGAACTTGACGTGCATCAAGAAGGTCATGTAAAATATAATGAACTTTGAAAGGTCTATGAAAATAATTATAAACTTTATTTGAGTGCAACAAATACCTAAGTCATACTCAAGATAATTAGCAAGACTATAACCATTGAAATAAATGATAGTTTCATTCCATTTAATCATGCAACAATCTGGTACCAATCTCTTAGTTGAATTGATAGTTCAAATAATACTTAAGAGTTATATAGACACCATGTAGTAGTATAACACATGTACATATATTCACAAATCTGAAGTAGATTACCCAAAAGTTCCAATTTGTAATAATATTAAAATATGAATACAATACAATTTTTGTTCATAAATTGGATAACTTATCCATACTTTCCATTTATAATAAATATGACCTTTATGGTCTATAGTAAGGTATTAGAATATGTCACATAGTATGATTACATATGGTTTATCTCTTAACTCGATATCAACAACACTACTAAATTAAGCTATATTTTTCTTCTATTTACAATGCAATTATATTGTGGTTCATTAAAGTTATAATATCCTTCCTTCATTCACATGATAATTTTTATATCAAGGTTCTCATATTTAAGAGGTTGATAAACATTTTATAGTCATATAAACCCTTTACCAAAATATCGATGGATTACCTAGGATGTTAAGTTGTAAAAATAATGATATGTACTTTAGTAACATGTAGTTATTGTACCACTAAATGAAGTCACCATTACTTATAATATTATACAACTTATAACCAAATCTCATACATTAATTGTATCTATTTCCTAGTTCATATCATAAGGTAGTCTTATAGCTAAGAATTTGAGCTAAAAATCTTTTCCACTCTCTTTCCCTTAAAGTCCAAACATAAGGTTATTCAAATAATTAAACCTTGGTTAACACGAACCCATAAGAAAGCACTTTCATTTGAAATTTACATAATATTGAGGTTCTCATACTCAAAGGGTCAATAGTTATCTTGTAGTCATATAAAACCCTTGCCCTAGTACCAAATTCCATTCTAGAATTATATAGCATGTTGAATACTATTTTATATATTTTGAGAATTTATAGCTTTTTCAAACAATGTTTAAAACCTTATACAGGTTCGAGAAGAAATAATAAAAGATGATTTTTTATCCTCGAACTCCCTCTCAAGGCATGAAAATATGGGTTTAAGGAAACTCATGAATAACAAGATTTCCTTTAAATAGTCACTGAATCTTCAACAAACCATTAAAGAGTTATAAATTTTTATAAACATCCAACATTTAAAATGTAATATTGAATAAGATGGATTCATATTTCTTTACTTTAATTTGGCCCTATGAATTTGTGGATTACACATATTCTTAAGGTTTTGGATGGGATCATCCCTAACAAAAAATATCATATTGCATAGTCTTCCTTCCTATCATCGCTACCCAAGCTCCCATAGTCTATTCTTCACTAACTTCATGTCATAATCTTCGCCTCATTTCTCTTGGCATATCTCTCTTTCTTTGCCAATACACCATCTCTGATAATAATTCTATTTCATAATTCTTTGAGTGACATCCATGACCTTTTTGAAAGATCCCACTTCATTATAGACATGGATGATATCATCAAACATTATGGTCTAGAATGGTGCAAGATCATGATGGGCAAAAAAGTGGCAATATGATGGGTATGTGGCTGATGACTTTTTTTTACCCAAAATTGATGAAACAAAAAGGGTTTTTAAAGGAGATTCTTAGCTCTCCACCAATATAAATTATGCTTTACTTTGAATTTAATAAATAATTATTATTCATTTTCTATTTGAATTATGACTAAAGTCCCGATTGAAAAACATCTATAGCTTTCAAATGGTATCACATTTTTGAATCAAATAAAATATACACATTCTATGCTTCACATACTATAGGATTTTTTTAAAAAAAAATGAATTTCATGAAGTTTTGACCAAGTTAAGGTGGTCGATATACAAGTTTTTATATTTTAAAGTTGTAATAAAAATTTATAATTAATTATTTACTTGAAAAATTACAAAAAAAATATGCAACACATCTGACATGAGTCTTCTAATTACATCTAAAATATTATAAAAAATATTATGATTTTATTGTGGTTAGGTGGTTAGACCAACACCTACTTATTTTTTCCCCGAATTTAAGTACTATTGCATTGAAATTTCAAATTTTCACCAAATAGATTTAAAAATAAAAAAATAAACCTAGTAGTTTAGAAACTACATTCAATTTGTTACAAATTCTATTATTACATATTTTTGAAATAATATAGATAACTTATTCAATTTTTTACGTCAAGTTGCCTAACTCTAATTTTTTTGAATTTTTTGCCACTTAGGGGCATGTTTTTTCCATGATGATTGTGCACATACCCATCTTTAGATTTTTTCCTACCAATTGTGTTTTCCTTCATGCAACACATAGTTGTGACATATCTAGTTTTCCCTTGTCCTTTACCTTTCCAACTCTATTCAACTCCCTCCTCTCATTTTTCCTCTATTATTTGAGCCCCAAGATGTCTCCACACCTTCTCTCCACCTATTTCTTCCCAAAATAAATCTCTAAATGACAAATTAATGAAGGGTTGAGAGTCTCTTTCCCTATGTGCATTGTCCTCCATTCATAGCTACAAATTTATCTTCCTTATCTCTCCCTCATTCGCACCGTTGAACAACCATACCATTTTATCTACATTACTCACTCTATACTCTTCCCTTCCTACACAATTTTTTCACTCATTTCCTCCAACTTAGACTTAAATGAGTAGGTAAGGGAGTCATGATGGTTTACAGTCTACTCTTTATGCCTTTTTCCCATGCTTCCTACCATCTAGAAGGTTCTTGGGGACTAGAATTCTATGCCTCTTAATGGCACAAACACCCCTCCCTTGACCCACATCCCTACTTGCATATGCACATCCTCTCCCCTTTAATGTAGGTTTTCTATCTCCAATCACTTATTTCCTCATTTGTATCAGTCCTTATGTAGTCTCCTTGTTAGATCAACAAGTTTCTTGTTACCATTTTAATCTATAATGAATCAAGCCACATAAACCTACATCAAAATACCATAAAAACTTGTTAGACCCTAAATATTGTCAAAGTTTTAGGAGGTTTTTATAGAGTTATGTCCTATATATTCCATTCTAGAGAATCTTGAATGTCGTCTCCATCTGACTAGATGAATGGTCAATTTTTGTAGGGTATTATGGATGTAACACATGTAAGAATTTTTAAAAATAGGTGCTAAGCATAAGAAGGTAGTCTTCAGTATCCTATATTTTACATTTTATGCATGACGTTATGTAATGATAGTCAAGGATGGGAAAGGAAACTATATAGGCCCACATACTAAAGGATATCATCACCATGTGCATTGGTGTTTAGTTTGATGATGATATGAGAAATGTGGTAAATTTTAGTGACATAAGCATTAAGTATTGTGTCAAGAAGGGAAAAACTATGGAAGAATATTAATTCTTAGACATCAAACACATGATAGTATATATGTCATTATATAGCAAGTTAATTGCTTAATGTAAGTAACAACGTGATACGCCTCTCATGACAGTGTTTCAAAACTTGTAGGTGGACTCTATAAAACACATACATGGAAATATGCATGATGATATCTAATCTCTTAGAAGTTGTGAAACTAAGGGGATAAAAAGATAATCGTGGCCCTAAATTTATAAAAGGGTGGACAAATTTAGTCCAAGAATCAAAGAATAATATAGTATAATAGTCATAAGATAAAAAAAAGTGATAGTAACTTGAGGAAGAATATTTTTTTAAGGACTAAGGTATTGAATTCAAAAGAAGGAGCATAACATACTAGGGAAATAAAAATTATGACATAGACTGATAGTATTTATGAAGAGGCCAAGAACAAGTTCAAAGAGCATGAAGCATGATAATCTTTTGAAAAATGGATAGACGAGAGTAGGAAAAGTTATGAATAAATAGTGAGGTTATAGTCACAAAGGAAAGGATTATTATATAGACAATGAGCACTTGGAAAGGTCATATGCAAAGGTTCTTGACTATGATATAAAACATACTTTGCAACAAGCATAAGACAATATAATGAAAGGATATTCATTACAAATATATAGATATAATAACAGTATATAATGCTAAAAGTACAAAACGATAGTCTAAATAGATGAGATATGATGAGAATTCCATGCCAAAGGTTAAGCCCAATCCATAGGAAAGAAGTATAAGATTCATGCATACGTTTCAAAATAAGATAACTGAATACATCTTGGAAGTCGAGGAAACATAATCAAGGGATGAATATCCATCAAAGAATAATATAAAATATAATTTCACTAGATGTTTTAGTTGTAAAAGCCTTGGTAGATAGTTATAGAGAATGGTATTGAAGTACACACAAGGAATGTGGACTATTTGATAAATTTTATTAAAGGAATGTAATATCATGGAATGTTATGACTATAAGACACTCATATCAAGTGGAGTATGGTAGTCATAACTCCCCTAGAGGTAGAAATTATGGAATTTTTTCCATGGTTATGGAGACAATGATGAGGCATACAAGCTTATATTTTATAGTACATGAAAAATAATATTGAAATAAAAAAAGAAAGTGATATTGATAGAGATGAAAGTCCAAGGTTTTCATTACACATGACATACCTAATGATAGAGTGACAACTTACCAATACAATGAAAAGGATAAATGGAAATTTTAGGGACTATCATAATATAGTCTAGAGGACAGTGCCATAGAGCATAATTAGTATTAACAATTTTCAAGAGTGAATTTAGACCTTAGGGATAATTTCAAAGGACCACATAATGACAATCTAAAGGGGGAAAGAAAGACAATCTATGAGGACATTGACAAGATAACTAGCAAGAGAACACTATGTTCTAATCATAGTGAAATAAGGATCTATTAGAGGACTGTTTGGATCTCATGTAGTCTCATGATAAAATATAGAGGATGTTCTAAGCATGCATAGTAGAGTACAACCCAAATCATAGTCTACAAGGTAGTGAGGTTTTGATAAATATTGCACAGAGATAAAGAGTGAAGATCTTAGTCTTGTAAAAGTGTATTCAAGAAAGATAACTCTTTGACTATTAACATATTATTCTATAGGGACCTATACATGGAAGAGGATTCATATGACAGTTAAATCAATAGGAACAAAGATGGTCAAGTGTATGATATTGATCTTCTACATTGGAAGGGAATTTACAACAACACCTTGTGACTCTAAAGATGATAGTGATGTAGGATTCCATTTAGGAAATGATATAGTTTGTGTTAATTACTAGTCCATAAAGATATCCTATGATCTCCTAGGACTTTTAGTCATTTTTAAACCTCTATCCCACATATACTAGATTAGTAAGTTTTAGGAAGTTCTAGTAGTTGGATAAGCAGTGAGAAATTATGGATAGTTGGAGAACATCTAGGATAGTTTGGTGAGTTGTACAGTAGATTGAGAGAATATAGGGTAGTTTGGCTCAGT
Organism: Sequoia sempervirens; assembly: GCA_007258455.2. Taxonomy (NCBI): domain Eukaryota; kingdom Viridiplantae; phylum Streptophyta; class Pinopsida; order Cupressales; family Cupressaceae; genus Sequoia; species Sequoia sempervirens. The sequence continues at coordinate 9,627 of VDFB02181322.1, read as the reverse complement.
TTGGGACATCTCCAAGCATCTAGGAGCTATTCAAGGAGCTTTTGATGGATGGATAAGGTCAAAGCAACAATATTACTTCGTTCAACAACCTATAATCAACATTTAAAGGGATTAAAAGTAGGGACGAGTTAGCTAGTCACTCAAGATGTTTGACTTAGCCAACTAAAGCAAACACATGTTATTCATTTGTAAAAAGAATTCTTCTAAGGTTTAGTAAGCTATAGGACTTGCCAAAAATATCAACATTTTTCCTGTCAAAAAGTCCTACAGGTTGGACCATTATCACTCAAAACAAGTGCCTTGCCAGGAATCCCATTCACTCCTTTTATATGCTCCTTAGCTATGACCCAACTTATATCCCATATAATTAAGAGCATAAAAATACTTGTGACAACCATCACCTTCCACTCTTTTAAGTCCATTTTCTTTTGTTGTACAACAACTAAAAACACAAAAGATTAATAATTAGATCAATGAATGTATGTACATTCAACTCAAAATTTAGGAGAAATCTTCGTAAAGTAGCAATAGCATCAGTGAGTAGTAAAATTGTATAGAAGTTCCCTTGTCACGCTTCTTTGAACTTGATCCTTCTCTTCATACACAATCAAGCATACCTACTTTCTTTATAGAAATCCAATTTTGTCATAGGAAAATAAATCTGGCGATCAATACTTTTTCTACCCAAAACACATAGTAAAACCATACTAAAAGGAACACCACAAACATATTCCTATCTTTCCATGTCAGCTAAAGAGAATCTTTATCTCTAAAAATTAATTCAACACTTAAAAAGGTAAATGATAGAGCTTACATGAGAGGATTTAGTGAAAAATAGTCTAATTTAGTAGCCCAACATTTTGTCAACGCATGCATACAAAAAAAAATCTTGTAGAAGTTCATATTGTAGCTTTCTTTCACCTTGTTTTTTAACAATTCCAAGTTAATATCTTTCCATGAAACTAAGGTTGATGAATCCATAAAACTAGAAATACTAAATTAATATAAGACACTCTTGAATTCAACAAAGGATATCATAATTTTATAGTTTCAACAAGCTCAATAAATCTCTAAAAATATGGTAATTAATATGGAAACTAATTGAAAACACACTAAAGACTTTTGACACATCTACAACACTTAGTGACACATACAACTCTAGTTGATACATCTACATCATGTGAAAGAATTAATTATTTATTATTCTAACACTCCTCTTAATGAATTATTAAATCTTATTTGACTCCTAGCATATAACCTACATTGTACAAAATTTATCTTTCCCAAAGTCTCAATAAATACATTAGCCATATTTCAATTTGTGTTACAATACATTTATTCTATCTATTTTAATTCTATCTTTTCTCTTAGAAAATGATTCTAATTTTTAATATGGTTTTTTAGACACTTAAATAATATTTCCTTCACAATCATCAATATTCCATCCTATCCATTCAAGTACACCTTATTGCTTTATCATCCCTTCATTGCCTAGGACCCCTAATTCCATCCATAACCTAGGACTCCTAATGCACAACCATTTAATTAAATAAAGTTTGTAGTTTTTTTTTTGGTCGATAATAGGATTTATTTTATTGAAATTTTGAGAAAATAGATTACAGAGCTAAAACCAATACATCACCAGGGATACACTCTACTAGACCCCACCAAGTCCTACAAAAGACCCTAAAAGCTACCCTCAAAACTAGTTTTAAATAATCCCATACAAAGATTTAATTTTAGCTAACTACTAAGCTAAAAAATAAGATCCCTAATACCTTTTAACAGGTCAAAAGTTTGAAACTTGCTTTAGCCTTCCTTTAGATTGGGATCGTAGAACCATAGCAAAGAATTTCTTCTTCTCCTTCTTTGCTTTCTTCCCCATGATCGTTTGCCACCCATCATCGACCCTTACAACCTCCTTCAGCCAATCCATCACAGAAACCCGTGGACTCCTACAAGCTCCATTCCCATGCCCATCTTGCTAATTTTGATCCATTATCTTCTATTTTTTGGCATCCTTTGGCTGATGCCACACACCACTCTTCTTTTCCTTAACTTTTAGTGTCATTTTCCCAGTTTTAGAAATTATTTCCTTGGTTGTATCCAAAATCCTATCTTGAATTGGCTCCTTTTGAGCCTGTTGTTGCTGCTCCTCACTTCGAGCCTCTTGTAGCTACGGTTTCTCTACCTGATTTGGCTCCTTTGAAGCCTGCCTCTCCTCCTCAGGTCCTTTCAGTTGATAGCCCTCTTGATTCTCTTCTTGTTTCTCCACAGTGTAGTGCTAGGTGGAGGAATCTTTCCACCAAGAAGATACTTTGTTAGTTCTGTGTTTAGCACACTCAACTGATAAGTGCCTTGTTTGATGGTAGATTTTACATCTGAATGGTACCCCTTCATAGTCCAAGGGTTGTACCCAACAAACCTTTGTGGATTTTAATTAAATTTCCTTTGGAGGAACCTTGGAAATCTTCATTTCTACCAAAATTCGGGCATAAGTCGAATGTAGAAGATTTGAAGAACTTTCATCCACCATTACAAAGTTTCCTAAGGAGTTCCCTATCACCTCCAAGAAAGCATCAAACCAAAACTGCAGGGGGAGATTAGGAAGTCTCACCCAAAGGGATCCTCTCAAAAAATTATGTGGTTGGGTTGAAAGCCGGATGCCATGGCTTTAACAACAACAAATGTTTCTCTTCCCAATCCCAGTGGTAATCATAAAGGATTTTATTCCTATCCTATTCTTTTTCAAAAACAACAATAAAGAAACCTCTAGCCATTGGATAAATTTGAACATACCCTTCTAGCAAGGGTTTCTAGAAATTTGAAATCCACTTGTGGAGTTTAGGCAAGCTTGGCCAAAAGCGCCTGATCATTCCAATCAGCCCCAACCCAAAAAAAAAAATTTCAATGAAGGCTACTTCTTTCTCCAGCTCACCATCTATTTCCATGGTGATTGAGTCAACAGAAACAGGGGAAGTAGAGTCCCCTCCATTCCCCCCAATGATTCTTTCGTAAGAATTTTCGCATGTCCTATCTAGCCCAGACTTGTTTTCCACCATCCTCAGCTTTTTACCGACCTTGGGAGCTCTGGTGCCATCAGGCAAGGCTTCACCTTTATGCATCTGAGACTTGCTTTCATCCTCAACAACAATTTCTCCACCATTTTGCATTAGCGACTGCTTTGCAAGGTCTACCAATCCTTGACTTCCACTGGCGCTGCCTGCAAGAGAAGAAGAAACCCCAAGCGCTCCCTGCAAAGCATTCTTTTGAAGACTCTGCTCAGGTCGAACCCTAGATGTCTCTGCTAAAAATAGACCGTTGGCAGCCATTCTTAGTTGCTTTCTATAACTCGTAGTTATTTAATTAAACTAGGCTATTATTTATTAATTTAATAAGTTTTTTTAAAGCAAAAGTGGCAAGCCACTATAATTATATTAATAGTAAATATTAGTTTTACAAAACCCTAGTTCAAGCGAGCATACTGGTGGGAAAGAACCAAGAAGAAAACCCCCAGTTATAGCTCGAGTAACAGATTGACTCTTTACAAAAAATGGCCAGATTAATTAATTTAATAAGTTATTATCCATTAATTTATTCATATTTATCCAAATATTTATTTACTTATTTCACATATTAACTATTTAAAAATTAATTTTATATTAATTACACCTCATGTGTATAAATAATTCAATTAATTAATTATTAAAATACTAAAATATATCTCACCTAGTTGACTACCTAGTCTAATCAATTCACTCAAACTTATAGTCCCACTCTACAATCAAATCCATTTCACTCATTCAAGAAATCAATTAAATACTCCATGCAAATAGTCAACTTCCCTTGATTCCTTCATGCACTCAATTAATTCCTTCATGTAGATAGTTAGCTCATTAGTTATACCTATCATCTCTCTAGTCAAATTTGAAGATTAATGTGTAACTCTCTCATGCTTGCAACATCTCCTTATCAATTCCCCTAATCATGGATTAGATTTAAGATTGTAGATTGAATCCTAGCCATTCATTTGATTAGCTTGCAAGTCTATAAATCAAACCTATTTCACATCATTTCATGAGAATTCATCTTTACAACCAAATTACGTTAATTTATTATATAGGGAATGCCAATGTCATGTTGGTGAATCAAGCACTCACATTCCAAAATGAGCAAAGCTTCACAATGCGCTCAATTTGAGGTTTGTATGTGAAAAATTTGAGTGTTCAATTGATTTGATATTGACGGTTTTTCATTTATTCTATTTGCATACATTCATTTTGGTGAACTTTATGCGAAGAACTAATCATTAATAGTCTTAATCTAATCATTATTTTGCTTTTTTTGAGTTTAGTTTTGTAGGTAGTGCTTATAGGGTTTTGTGAAATGTTTTGTAGGTCATAGGTGTTTAGGAGCATTATAGTGCAAGATAAACCTTACCATTGCATCTAAATGATATTAAAACCTTGAGAATGTATTAAACCGCCAAAATTAGAGAAGGCCAATTTGAGGAATTTTTTTGAGCCCTAAGCATATAGCTCTAGGTCAGGAAATGCTTGTATAAGTACTATTTATTTATTTTTAAAATGAAAATAAAAATCTAAAATAAAAAATAAATAAAAAAGAGATGAAAGTTTCTATGGTGGGTACATGGTATTTAAGTACCCACAATATTTTCCATATTGCAATGGTGCGTTCGCTCTCCCCCTTTCGGGCTTGTACGCCTTGTTAACAAACTACAAAGCCCCATTGGTGGTCCTTTATGGTAGACAGCAAGGTGAACCCTTGTCTACACCCATGTATATTTTTTTTTAATTTGTTTTTTTATTTAATGTAATTTTAGTTTAATCCATTTTTATTTTATTTAAAGTTTCAAATGATAAAAAATCTCAAAATTTTGAATTCCATCACCTCTAAATTAGTGGTGACATCATCTCATTGCATCAACCTTAAAGGCCTCTTCCATCATAATTTCCAAATCAAAAGGGAAAATTTGAATAAGTATAAAAATGTTTATACAAGGGCTTTTTTTATATAATTTTGTTTAAAATAAACTAGAATGTCATTATCTTCAGGATGGATTGATTGGTTTTTTTCTTAGCATTTTTTTTATATTTTACATTTTTTAAAGTTGTGTATGTGTTATTGTCATTTTCATATCTTAAAGGCTCATACATTTAAAAACATGGACTTAGAATCATGTACTATTTCTTTTAAAGTTGATATTATTATGAGAACTACATAGTGGCATAGTTTATTTCTACTTATTATAATTTTTATTTTCTCTTTATTTTTTATCTCTTTATTTGGTAGGGTTATTTTAATCTATTTTTATGTAAATTTGATTTTTTCAATTCCTAATAGTCATTTCCTCCAAAACACTAGTCGAATATGTTCTAACTAGAAACTACTAATCTTGTGGTTTTGTGGGATGTTTTGTTGAAGGCAATTTATTGACCATTTCATTTTTTGTTTTCTTTGTCTCCATTTTTTTTATCACCATTGGAAATTAGGTTAAAAATTTACTAGCATTTCTATTTAGACTTTAAAACAAATAATTATCTTTTAATCCCAAAGAAGTGAGGTGCATATATGTTTTTCTCTTACATATGTGATCTTGGGATACAAAAAACCCCATTTATTCTAATTTTCCTTTTAGGAGGCTTGTATATGGATCTCATCACCCTAGAGGATGACCTCAACCATGTGTTTTAGTGGGTATATAAAGGGATTAGAATATAAGTTGTAACTCAAAGGATTCATCATCATGTTTGGTGCAACCTTGGGGCCCCTTTTATTGAGACACAAGGTAAAGGGTTCTTTGCTAGAGATAAAATATAATGAAAAACTTGCATACCCATTATATATTTTCCCTTATTTTTTGGGCCCGTGATAACAAGATAACCTTAAACCAATGTGTAAAATGATAATTCTAATGTATTGAAGTTAAAAAATTACCTTATCAATTCCTAATTGTGACATAACACATCCTCATACATGCCCAAACTTAGTGTCATCCACTATTTTTTTATGTTTGTGAGTATGAAACTGTTCCGAATAACCTTCCCATCTACATAAATAAACCTCTCATGTATGAAATTTAAATTCAAACTCTACCACCTTTTGCACTAGTTATTATTAGTTAAGTAAAGTGCAAGTTGTGCCAAATTAGATGCTAGGGTGGTGTATTTAAAAATGAACCATAATGGAAAGAAACATATAGAGCATAACTAGGTAAACACATCTAGATTCAATATACAAAACAATAAAAGAGAATTCACCTCAATATCATGTCATCCTAATCCATTTCATGCTTTCTTGATGTTAATAATGTTCTTAAAGCTATAAATAAATTGCCTACAAGGGTTCTAATTGAGAACAACGTGACTCGTAATTTAGTAGATTATCTAGAGGTGTTCATAATCACAATTTTTTCCTTATATTAGATATTAGATAGTGAGGTGAAAGTGGTTGCAAATTATTGGGATTTAACATACATAGTATTTCCAAAGTCCATGATAATGTTTGAAAATATTTTTGGTTATAATCATATACTAGTTTTTTGTATCAATTTTCTTACCACACTTCATGATCCATCATCAAGATGAGAAAAAAACATCTCTACAAGTTTTTGGTTCACATCCAAGCATCAAATTTATCTCTAGATATGCAAAGATTAAGTCTCCACTTGTAGGTTTGAACTATTTGATTGGGACAAGGGATCTAGGTCCTAAATAAAACCTTTCCTAGTTTCCAAATTTGAAGGATTACAAATGATCTCAAATCCACTTGACTGAAATCCTAATAGGAAGAGATAGAATGGTGGATCAGGGTTCTAATTCTTGTGTGTGTGGGTGGTGATTGATTGTTGATTTATGATTACTAATTGACTAATTTTGAATGATGCAAATGAATTATGTAAATTATGAAAATGTAATGTAGTCTATTATGATTTCTAAGAAACTTAACATGCAGACAGACAAAATTAAATTCCAAAACTGAAAAAGGTAGACACAAATGCACTTGAGATATCAGTTTGAGCCTGATCTTGCAAGTCTAGGGTGTAGTATGCCCTAGATTGTCCTCCTTTTTTTTTAAAATGAGAGTGCAAGCCTCGGGTCACTAGTCTATAGCTTTTGTCTTCTAGATGTTGTTGTTGGAACTTCATCTGTTAGTGAGAAAATTCATATTTCATGACTTTTCAGCATGTAAGATTTTGATGCATGAATAAACAAATAATATTAAATCTTCCTCAAACTCACTTTAGATCTATAACCTTCATACAAAAAAGGAGAGGAAGGTTGTGCCATATAGGGGCTTGCCTAAGTCAAACCCTGTGTTGGTATTTCTACCTCCACAATTAAAAAATGTGATGAAAAAGAGTGCATCCTTGGTTAGATAGAGGGTTACAATTAATAAAAAAAGTAATGAATTGATACCCTTGCTAAAACTCACCACTCTAATTTGATCTCCTTGATGCACTAAAGTAACACTCATCAAATTCAAGGACCAATTGTTGCTTGACTTGAATTGATTTGATCGCCTACAAGGGCTATTACACATTAAAAAAATGCATGCAAACATGAACACAAACTCACATAACATATGCACATGAACTTTGAATGATGGAATGTTACAATAATATTGATAATTATGCTCTTGATTTCCCTTGAATGCTTTTTTAGGATCTCCAATTTTCTCAATTAAAGTGCTAGGATTCATTAGGATTAAAATGGTGAAAGTACTTTGTATTTATATGCAATTCTTCTAATTTCTCAAAAAATCAAATATTGATAGTCAACAATTGAAATTGGAAATTTAAATAATAAATTACTGACATTAACATATTCAAATTTGGAGCCAAAATTGTTCATCTAGGGCACGATGCACCCTAGACTAGATTCCTAATTTTTAATGATCAAAAGTCTCAGGGAAAATATTAAATGCATAATTTCATTTCCCATGTTTGATTTTCCAAAGATGTTTATAAAACGAGCAATTAATGCTTAATTAGGTCCAAACACATAGGGGGAGCTAATCTCAATGTGAAATTATCAAGAGCGACAATTTTTGACGCTATAGAACCCAAATGGAGTACAATCAAATATATATGTTAACAACAATTTAAAAAATTAGAACACCAACAAATAAGCTTTTCACATTTAATTTTTTTTTACAAAAAGATTATAATTGAATAACTAAATATTTAATTTTCATAATTATTCAACATTTAATTTTTATAAATTTTAAATAACAATTCCAACTCATTTATTTTAATTATAACTTAATTGATTTCATTTATTTTATTAGATTAGATAACTTTTATTAAAAAATCGTAATTTTTTTATTAAGTTAAATTAAATCATAACTAAATAATCATATATTTAATATATTATTATTTTTATTTATTTGAACATTTAATTTTTATAAATTATAAATAATATTTCTAACTCATTTATCTAGATTAATTATTATTAATTAATTACTTATATTTATTTTATTAAATTAGATAAAAAAATGTTTGGAATGTGATGAAACCCTCACAATACTTAGATATGCTTCTAAGGTCATAAGTTCCATTTTATTCTCTTAAAATAGTTGTAGGTAGAGAAGAATATTTCTTTATTCTCGTTCGAGAATAAACACTCATTCTATTTTTATTTTTTCATTTTACTTTATTTATCAACGTATAGAAGAATAACTTTATCTCCTTTTCTTTGTTTCATAGAAGAATGCAAAATATTATTTTTTTCATAATAATTTCACTTCATGTATCTAAACTAATCATTAATTAATTGATTGTATTTATTTTATAATCTTCACAACAATAAAACTCACATTTCTATCTAATGGAGGTTCAATTATTATTCGGATAGAAAATTATATGTATGTTAATATGTTAGAAAGTATGTATTTGTGCATGGATGTGTTTCATGTGGTTGGATTAAACAATTAATAAATAATGCTAAAAAAATGAAATGAAAAAAACTTAGACAAATTCAATTTTTTTCCTTAAAAAATTAAGTATTATTTGATTATGGAATATTTACAATGCAAATGAAAAAAAAAAGTTTTCATCAAATTGACAAAGGAAATAGAATGTTCCCATCCAGTTGTCATATCAATATTTATCTGACTTTTATGTGATAAGTGAGATTTTGGAGGCATTTACCTGATATTTTAGAGGCTTTTACCATTAAACGACAGTAAGTTTACCATTTAAATGACAGCTAAAACTTTTTTTCAACAACTCAATGATAGTTACCATTAAACAACAGCTAAAACTTGTTTTCCGACAACTCAATGATAGTTTGCAAACATGAGACTTGTTTCAAACTCAAATCTCACACTATATGTAACCTATCGACTAAAAATACCTCCACAATATTATTTTATAATCTTCCACGCCAAAAAAATAAATACTTCCACGGTCGTGTTTAATTTTACTCTCTCTAAGAGCTAAAATGATAGCTCATTATTCTCGTTGAAGAGAATGATCAATTTTATTCACTTTTTCGTTCTGCTTTCTTGGTAGAGAGTAAAGAATAACTTTATTTCTTTTAATAAATTATCTGATTGGAAGAATAATTAATAAGTTGTCTGATTCGAAGAATAAAGAAAGGATTT
>VDFB02181321.1:0-23874 GCA_007258455.2 Sequoia sempervirens | reverse complement strand
TAACTATTGAAGAGCATATCAGGATCTTCTAGACTTGCCTTAAGGATAGGGGAATCAATCATAAGGATGTAGCATGTAGGCTCTTTCCCTACTCCTTAGGAGAAGAGGAATTTTACTTGTACAATCATTTTCCTATTGGGTCTATTTGGGATTGGAATGAGTTAGAGATTGCATTCTTATAGAAGTTTAGGATTCTCATCAGTCCTAATGAGCTTTATCAATAGTTCACTAATGTCAAAAGAGAATTCAATGATCCTATATGATCCTTTAACAATAGGTTTCACTGTGCCTATACTAGGTTGCAGGATCCCTACACTATTTATCAAGCTACTACTCTAGAAGTTTATTATGAAGGCCTTGACAGTTTGACATCTACCTTCATAAAATGGTGAAACAACCCTCCTAATACCCTACTTGATTCCTATGGTAAAGCTATAAAAGTAAGCACTTCTTTGAGGAAAAATGTGTCTGGACCTTTACCATCATTAGGACCCATTGCTCACCTAGGACAAGTCCTAGCTCTCAATCATGCTTTCACCAACCATACTCCCATCATGAATTTGGTTCCTCAGTTGCCATTGGTCCCTCATCCAGGCCCCCCAGTCAATCAAGTCCCACCTGCTATTAGTTATCCCTAATAGAATGCAAATCAAACCCTACATCCACAGTCTCAAGGTGGCTATCCCTCATATCTCCAGAATTCTGAAGTCTTGAACTAGTCATTGGGTACTAGCACTATAGTAGGATATCTACAAAATAATGCCAATCAACCTCCATATAGGAATCCTAATAAAGAGAGGCTAGATGAGTTAACAGAGCAAGTGAAGAAATTGAATATGGAGGTGACCTACTTGAGGAATCGGAACAATCAGCTCTAGGCTGCTCAAAGGGGTATCCAGGCTAATTATGGTAGAAAAAATTGGGAGAGTCAACAAGGACAAAACTTTGATAGGGTATATAACAATGAAAGAGGATACAAAAACAAGGGGGTATAATGATAGGGGACAAAATTATGATAAGGGATAAACCTCAAATCATAATTTTGATAGAAGTCAAACTGGTGGACAGGGTTTTGACTGGAGACCGCCACCTGGTTAGAGCAAGACTTGGAATACAAGGCCCAACAATGGAGGAGTCCCCACCCCATTGGACCAACTAGTTAATCAATCAGCCAATCAACTGGTTAATCAAGAAAGGCCTCCTAGTGGCATATATTGGTAGACGCTGCTCTATCTAGCTTGTGTAGGCTCCATAAGACAAGTCAACACTCTGAATTAGATTGTTAAGAGTTTTAGACAACAGCCTCAATCTTCCAGTATGAAGTAGAGAACAATGCAAGTGGTCAGGAGATGATACTATCCACCCCTTATGACTCCTCAATTATGGTGCTCAATCATGCTCCTTTTCTATAGAGCAAGGAAAATGTGCCTGAAGAAGAATCAGACCAGCTTAAGGAAGAAGCTAATCAGGTGTACAATGGAGATGAGATCACATAGTTTTTTGATGAGAATCCAGTAAATGATAATGGTCCATTGGATGAAAAAGAAGATTATGTTGAAGAAGTGCAGACATTCCAGAGGCCTACTAGGAAGTATGATTTGAGGGACATGCCACATAGATGCCCACAAGTAGGAGGCCCTTTTACTACTTCCATCCCTCCAAATAACTTCACCATACCTTTGGATCCCAATGCCAACAATAATCCATCTTATCCTCATGTGTCAAAAAAATATCTATCAAAGGAAGGGTAGACGTAGATGGACATGTCAAAAGGAAGAAATGTTAAAATCAGCAAAGACAAGGTGGTGGAGAACCCAAGAGAGATTCCTGCCAATCTAAGTGAGGAGCAATTAGCCATGTATGTTGTAGAAGAACTCAAGAAGCTCAAGGTAAGTCTTTTTGCATACAAAATATTGAGAGTTCTAGCTATTAGGAATGTAGTCCTAGGAGCTTACAATACGAATTCCATTTCCCAAGGAAGATTAGTTAATGAAAGTGTCAATAGAACATCTGTTTCTCAATCATTGGGAATGCAAAATCAGAGTCACCATCATGTGCCTCCTAGAGACAAAGGAAAGGAAAAAGATAGAATCCAAGTCACTCAAGTAGATACTCCCTTAACTCTGTTTCAAGGAAAAATAGATACTCCTCCTTTCCTAATTTATGTTTGAATATTCGGTAAGAATTTGCATAATTTCTTATTGGATTCAGGTGCTTCCACAAATGTTATGCCATTTAGTGTTTATAGGGCATTAGGAATTACTCCTGCTGACTCCCAAAAGAAGGTTACCCAATTGGATAGGACTAAAGTGAATGTTGTAGGAGAATTAAATATGATTCATATGTAGGTTGCTTTTGACCCCAAAATTCAACAAGTTATTAATATACAGGTAGCAGATATACCTAATGCTTATGGCTTGATTCTAGGAAGGGACTTCACTAGAGCTTTGAATGGATATGTGTCAATTGATCACTCTCACATGTCACTTCCTTGGAAGGGGGTGCCAAATTAGATTGGAATTGAAAGATAACCTAGGATGAAGTACATGATTACAAAATATTAGAATACCTCTAATGAAATTCTGATATCAGAAGTAGGTATGGGAAATTATGTGCTTGTAGCCTCTTTTGAAGAGTTGGATATAGAAGAATTCCTTATGTTGTGTTCCATACCTACTAATCTAACAACGAAACCCAGTTAAAATGAAGCTTAGGCAGAGCCAGTTGGAAATGGTGATGAACTAGAAGATAATCAGCTCAACTTGCTGGATAGTTTCCAATAATTCATTCAAAAGTGTATTGAGTATCAGATCCAGTTAGGTAGGAAAATTAATTTCAAAGACTTGCTCTTTCCTAATTGGTGCAGAGTCCATAATGCTTCCCATTCAGAACTAGATTGTTGCTTATGCCAAACTACAGTGGAACAAGTGTAGAAGTGTATCAACCCCACTCCAATAATCAAAGTCACTATCCAGAATGTTCCAGAGGATCCTAAAAGGAAGAAGGTCATGCTTCTTGAGGAACCTTCTAGTAGCAACAATGTAAAAGGTACAACAAGGGAGTCTATGACTGCTGGTTGTTGGACCTTAAGGTTCGATGGATCCAAATCAAAACAAGGAGCTAGAGTAGGATTTGCGCTAATCAGTCCAAAAGGTAAAACCTTCTTCACTACTCATAGACTCCAATTTCATTGCACTAACAATGTAGCAAAATAGGAAGCTTTAGTCCATGGGTTGTTAATGACACTGAAGAAAAGGGTGAAGATTTTACAATTTTTTGGGGATTCTAAATTAGTAATCAAGCAAGTTAGGAAACAATACTCTTGTCATGAATGAAGGATGACCAATTATAGACATAGAGTATGGGATCTCATCGAAGGATTCAATTCCTTTAACATTCAGTTGATACCATGCAGTAAGAATCAGATAGTAGATTTCCTTGCTCAGGCTGCTAGTACTTTGCAACCTTTATCCCTTTCTAGATTGAAGAAATTTATAATAGAATTGACTCTTGTACCCTCAGTTCCTGACAATGTCACCAATTTCTAGGTATTTGAAGATGATAAGTATATTCTATATTTCATCACAAACACTGATGTTTTTGCTTCTCAGATTATTGATGAAATTGAACTTCAAGAAGTAGAAATGGATTTAGAAGGAGTAATTAGTTGAAGACTAATACTATTCCTAGAGGAATGGTACAGTTAGAGAGGATTTTTGATCTGGATAAATTCAGAGAGTAGGAGCAAGAGGCTAAGAAGGAATCCATCAATGGATAGTGTGAAACATATAATATGGGGACTCACGAAGATGCCAAGAATGTCTTCATTGGAAAGGTTTGTACTCCTAAAGAAAGGAAATCAATAATTGATGCAACACACAGATATCAAGATGTAATAGCCTGGAGTTATGAAGATTTAAAGACATATGACACATCAATTATAACTCACACTATCCCTCTAAAGCCAAGAGTGAAGCCTTTCAGACAGAGGAAGAGGCCAATTACTGCCTTATTGGAACCCATAATACAAAAGGAGATGCATAAATTTTTATCTTCAAGAATCACATTTCCAGTCAGACATTCAACTTGGGTTGCAAACTTGGTTCCAGTGCAGAAAAATAATGGATTAATCAAATTGTGTGTGGACTTTAACATAAAAAAATGATAACTATCTAGTACCTTCATTAGATGAGGTGCTTCGGATTGTTAATGGATCTCAAATGATGTCCTTTATGGATGGCTACTCAGGATATAACCAAGTTATGGTGCAGTATGAAGATAGGCATAAGATTGCCTTCACTACAAAATGGGGTACATTTTCCTATAGAAGGATGCACTTTGGTTTGATTAATGCTGGAACTACATTTTAGAGAGCCATGGAAATTGCTTTTAAAGATATCATTGGAAAGTGCATAATTATTTATATGGATGACCTGACAGTATTTTCCAAGAAGAGAGGTGATCATATTGTAGATTTGTGCAAGGTGTTCCATAAATGTAGGGAATTCAGAATATCCCTCAACCCCAAAAAGTGCATCTTTGGAGTGACCAAAGGAAAGTTGTTGGGGCATGTTATCTCTAAAAAAGGAATTTCTATTTATCCAGAATGAGTAGAGGCTATACTCAAGATTTAGGCACCCACAAGCAAGAAAGAAATGAAATCATTCTTTGGAAAAATCAACTTTGTGAGGAAATTCATCACTAGATTTGCGGATATAGTTAAGCCACTAAATGTAATGCTGAAATAGGAGGCTAAAGTTGAATGGAGCACAAAAGCAAAGGAAGCATTTGTAGAGATTAAGAGAGCCATTGTTGAAGCTCCAATGTTGGTGAGTTTTGATTATGCTAAGCCATTTTACATATATTCTTTTGCTTCTGATCATTCTTGTGTTGGCATGTTGACTCAAAAGTCTAACCAAGGGAATGCGCACCCCATATAATTTATGAGTGCACCACTGAAAGATGTAGAACTAAGATATCCAATTGTGGAGAAACAAGCCTATGCCCTAATTAGAGCTGTTAAAAATTTTAGACATTATATTCTCAGAAACAGGGTGTTTGCAATAGTTCCTGATCCAGCGGTCAAACTCCTATTGATGCAGAATGAACTTGGAGAATGTAGAGTGAAGTGGGTAACAATGTTGTAGGAATATGACATTGAAATTCAACCTATGAAATTAGTAAGAGGACAAGGGTTAACAAGAAAAATGGCAAAAATGGGCCCTTATCTTACAGTTCAACATTACAATATTGAAGACGTCTCCCTAGGGGGTTGGTATGATGGCATTATTTATTATCTACTGAAGTAAAGGTGTCCTAATCATCTCAATGCAATACAAAGGAGGGACCTACATTTGAAGAGTGAAAATTTTATGTTGAAGGGAGCTATCTTATACAAAAGAAATCATGAGGGCATATACTTAAGGTGCTTGGGACAACAGGAAGCTGAGAGAGTCATGGTGGAGTTTCATGATAGATATGGTACTGGCCATGGTTCTGCACATTCTACTATGAACCAGATTCTAAGGGTTGGTTACTATTGGCCCACATTGTTCAAAGATACCCACAGCCATGTTAGTACTTGCCATGTGTTCCAGATTGCAGCAGCCAGGGAGAAGTACAAAGCTCTTCCACTTCAGCTAGTCTTCGAGGTAAAACCTTTTGCACATTGGGGAATGGACTTCATTAGTTCCATCAATCCAACTTTCTTTTCTGGTCACAGGTATATTCTCACCATTATTGATTATTTTACATGGTGGATTGAAGCTCTTGCATGCAAACAATGTACTTTTGAAGTGGTAATTGAGTTCCTTGAATCAGGTATTATCAATCATTTGGGATGTCCTTTATCTTTAGTTTGTGATAATGGCCTTGCATTTGGATCTTTGAAATTCTCCAATTGGGCTTTTGATCATGGGATCATCATAAAATTTGCATCCAATTATTATCCACAGGGTAATGGGTTGGCAGAGTCTTCCACTAAAAACCTTTTAACAGTCATATGTAAGCTATTAGAGAAGAATCCTAAGGATTGGCATACTCAACTCAGATTTTCTCTGTGGGAAGATCATACTAGATAAAAGACTTCCTTAGGGACTTCCCCTTATCACCTTGTATAGTATTTCCCATACAGTTGAGGATCCCTACTTTGCAATTCATTAATGAGTATTATGATGAAGAAAATAAGCATGAGACCCATTTGCAAGAATTGTTACATCTTGAAGAGAAACGAGATGAAGCCCTAGAGAACTTTGCTAAACATCAGGGTGTGGTTAAAAGATGGTTTGACAGAAGAGCCAAGGTAAAAGCTTTCAGGATTTCTAACTTGGTTCTCTACCGGGATAAAGCCTATGACTGTAAGGGAAAGCATGGAAAAATTTGGCTTGGCCCTTACCAGATTTCAAAAATTCTTGGTGATAATGCTTTTCATTTGAAAACTCTCACTGGGGAGGACATCCCACTACCTGTCAATGGGCAGTACCTGAAGCATTATTTCCAGTCATGAGCTGCTTTTAGCTCTCTTCATGTACATAGCTAGATTAGGTTTTCTTTCTATTCTAGTTTGTTCTTCTTTGCTTTGGTTAGAGTAGGTTCTCTTTGGTTTGTTTTGGTTAGTATATGTTTGCTTTTGGTTTTGTGTTTCATTCTACTTTTGCTTTGGGGGTTTTCTTGTTTTCTTTAGGATGTGTTGCACCTGCATGGGAATGTCTTGAGTATTCCTTGGTTGAACTTTAATAATGAATCTTGAATAGATGGTTAAGGTCTTTTTTATCCTCAAGGAATCTAAATGTTGGGTTTAAGGATGATGGGTCACTGGCTTGACTTGAAATTGAAGTATTCTAAAATCTTATATCTTTTACACATCTTAAGAATTCCTGAGATTATTGTAGGATCTTTGTGAAGTCTTATTATGTGAAAAATCCTATCTCTACTTCAGCACCACTGTGGTTCTCAGCCCTGAGTGTGAACTTCATTGTTCACAGGTTGAAATAATAATAAAAAAGGTGGTAAAAAGAAAAGACATCAAAAAAAAAGAAGAAAAAAGAAAATGTTGAAAATCAAAAGAATGAATTCAACTAATTAGGGGTATTCGAATATCTCTACTGCGGCTATAAACGCCTGGCTGGAAGCAGAGCTATGTTCAGGGGAATCAAAACAATAAGTTCATCAAGGCTATGGATGCCTGACCAGAAATGAGGCTCTATCCAGGTTGCTTTTGAAGTTGGAATCTTTACATAGCCTGTCTTGACTAAACTAGATTTTTGTAGTAGCCCAAGGAGGGAAAAGAACTCATGTGCACACACTTGGATTTTCAGTTTATGGAAGGTTTCATCTTCCTTTGATTCTGATTCTTTGATCTTTTCTTTTTTATTTGTCTTGTTGGTTATTAGGATCAAAACCAAATATTTTGGGTTCTTGGTTCTTGTTCATTATCGAAATGCTCTGGAGCATTTTCCTAGCAGGAGTAGCCATTTGTTGTGCAGTTTTCGCACACACACCCCATTGAAAGAAGGGACCCTCTTTCTCTTTGATTTTTGGTGTCTTGGCCCTTTGATTTTGAGGATTTATTTATTTTTGGCATGTGCTTAACTATTTATTCTGATTGCCTAAGTGATTCCCCTAAGTTGTTCATTGAAAATATTAGTTTTTGGGTGAATTTTGGGTTTTTTCCCTGGTTGGGGATTTTCCACCCCATCCATATTTTCTTGGATCCTGCTTGAGTTTTGGATGAATGCTAAAGTTCAAAGATTTTTGGTCTTCGTGGAATTCCACGCAGGTTGGATTTTTTTAAATTTCATCCTATTGTCGGGTTCCAAGATTTTCTTGGTTGTCTTGTCAAAGACATTAATGTTCTTTGTACGAGCTTTGAACGATGTATTTAACTAATTTTTTAGAAAATCTGTGTCATTATACTTTATTGTCTGTGATTGATTGAGCTAAAGAGTTTGTTCTTGGAAGTATTGGATTTGATTTGGAGCTTTGAGTTTGTGAATTCTTCAATTTAGCTGGTGATTCCTTGGGTATTGTTGTTGTTGTCTTCATTCGTTGTTATTAAATTCACATTTGTTGTTTCTGGGATTGATTTCACTTCGTCAAATGGTATGTACATGTTGCCTCTCTTTTAATTGATGAATGCAATTAGTCATTGATGCATTGATGTTCTAGACATGTTCAGGGTTCAAATTTTTGTATCTTTGTGTGTTTGATGCTAGGGTTACTCGATATTGCTTTATTTATCATCCCCCAAGTAGGTTCTAAGGTCGTTTGTTCATTTTCATTATGAAGTATCTTGCTTGAGGGTAGTGAATTTCCCAAGTAAGGACTTAGTGTTTGAAATGATCAAATCTTGAGCTTTCTTGTGCGTTAATGGCAGATTTATGGGGTTTTCTATCTAGGGCATCACCATTTAACTTTAGTATGCTCTTGAATTGGCCTAGTATTCTAAGAAAACCAATGGAATGCCCATATCAAACTTGTCGCAGCCCTAGGATCTTGAAATTTATGATCAATCCATTAGTCTAAGTGAAATTGTTGTTTAACATTGAAGTTCAAGTTTCGTCCTCAGTTCGGGATTTTCTGGCTCTGGCGGATTTTCCTGATCCCCTTTGTTTTCCTAAAATCTACATACTTTCAGAGTTTTACCTTGTCCGCAGATTTCCTTCAGACCCATATTTTCCCGAAATCCTTGGTTCCCTATTTTTTCAAATTCTACAGTGTCTCCTCCTTTGCGGAAATCCATCTCTAGTGGATTTTTCTGGAATTTGATGAAATATGAAGGAATATAGAATAGCATGATGTGTTAATGAGTGATGGTGTATTTTATGATTAATTTATGCTATTTTTTAATCTCATATTCTATTTATTGATTGATAATGATCGGATGGAGTTGCTAGTAGGTGTTTTCATGTTCATTCTGCTAGAATCTATCTGGCCCAAAATTCTCTGAAATTCCTCCCTAGCTTGGATTTTGTGGATGGTCTTGAAACCCGAAGGTTAATATGATCATGTTATTTGAGATTTAGTGATACATGGCTTATATGGGATTCATTTTAATGGTGATTTTGATTGATTAACATTGGTTTCCTCTGGTTTTTACTATGGTTTGTTTGTCAAGTGCAGGCTGAGTCTAGCAAGGTAACAGTTGGAAAGGATAAGAGTGATATGAAGGAATTCTTAGTATTTGAGGTAGAAAGGATTAAGTTGGACATCAAGAGAAAAATCCTGGAGAGTATAATTACCTCTATTTGGTCAGAAGTAATAGATACCAACATTGGACTATGGGACTATGAGGAGTTCAAAGGAAGAATGATAGCAGATGATCTTCATGTGGTGGCTATAAGAATGGAGTTAGACTTATCACATGTAGGTGGTTTTCCTTCCACAGTCCAGTGCTCAGAGCTTTTCCTCGAGTGTGCTAGAAATTATGACCAGGACACACAAAGAATTATGGTCCTCAAGGAAGGGTTGTAGAAGATTTGAATTCAGTTTCCATAGCACAAACCTTCGACATAACAGATAGATCCCATATGGTGGCCTTGAATATGGAGGCAGCTAAGAAATATTATGAGGAGGAGACTATGAAATCACAATAGCTCATTAATTCCTAGCTAGAGAAGACCAAGTCCCATTATTCCAAACTCCCCAAGCAGTTGTTTAGAGAAAATTTCAAGAAGGAATACTATGATGCCATCATATTGCTTAGCAGGGTGGTTGGATTAAGGAATGCAAGTATGTTTGAGAATTAGATGTGCCACACTATTGTGAGGATGGAACAAGAGTAGATCAACTGTCATTAGGTTGGTGTGATTAGTAGAGTGATTTATGAGTAGCTATCCAATGTGTTGCAAACCAAGACCTTCACAATGACTTCATACTTGGTCTATGCACTTGCTAGATTTCACCCCTACAAAGGATTGAGCATCAGGGGTGTAATGCCCTGCCGTGTGAACCCCAAAGGACAATTAAATAATAATTACTGCACAATTTTTTTTAAAAAAAAAATTAACATAACATACATGTAATACACATTAAGTCATGACATGAATTTCATTTAAGTAGATTCATTAGAACATGCATCCCTTGGGGTACATGAGGATTCATTACATGACTTAGATCCGCACAACGACAATAAAAGAAAATCCAAAAAATAAATCCATAACAAAGTAAACATAAACAAATATAACACATACAAGAAATTCATTGATAAGAAACTAGTTGTGAATGTAAATACAACATATACATGATTAACTCAACACAATGAATAACAACGCCATGGCCAATATCCATACCGAGTTTAACATTACATTACAATACAATGTTCTAGAGATACAATGATACAAAAGTGTTTCCAAACATAAATGGAAACCATACACAATATAACATGATACAAATAAATAGATGAATACAAAGTATCATAACTGGCTCCAAGACAAATACAACTCTGAAGTCGCGGCAACACACCAATCTGCACCTCTCAATCCTCGACTGGGGACCCAATGGGGTGCTTAGCATGTCCACCCGACCATGTGGGTCCGAAGACCCACCCCCCATGCTAAGGGGCTGACAAGAAAGAGTCCTCAACCAAGAACATCCAAACACGGAACCACAAGACTCAACATCATACAAAAGTATCATAAAACTCAAGGATTACAATGACATAATCAACAACATCCAAGAGTCAACATAATAACTTAAAGTCATAAATCTCATGACATAAATCAAAGCAATGATAGTAAACAAGTAACCAAAAGATGATCATGAAACACTTCCAAATCAAACTGAATTAATAAACATAACACAATTCCAAATTGCAATTAAACAATACAATAACATCATATCACAGTACCAAAAGAGTACAAGGTCATAAGTCAAATATCAATGAGATCATACAAGACCACAAAGTACACCAAAGATATACTAAGGCAATAATCACAAATCAATATAAATCCATATATCAACAATCTAAACCAACTCCCACAACCTACTTCCAGAGGAACACAATAAAGTAAAACACATGGGCAACTAGGGGAGAGTGTCATGCATAGTCCTACATGGGCTATCCACGTGCTCTTCTCTCCCAAGAGGATCCCATCTATGGCTGTCCTGTGCCCTTCCTCTGGCCGGTCCATAGGGTGACTCATGCGGAGCCGTAAACCTCTCGTGAGGACGAGGTCACGACCTTGCCAACCATGACTTCTCAGCCTTCCATTAGTCTGCGGAAGCACTAATGAAGGCGAGGCATCCATTTTTAATCTTATAATGATATTACTACCAACCCTCCTAAGTTAAATATTAGGTTTTCACTTGATTACTAACTCGCTCATGGGTTATCTTATGCCCTTCCCCTTAAATTGGGTGCCAACCCCGAGGAGCCACTCTCCCTAGAGACCCAACAACATAAAAACCAAGGTTTTTACCTTCATAATTTGAACAAAGAATCACAACATAAAAGCATGCGAGGCATTACCCATCTGGCTAACAAGTACAAAAATCAGAGTCTCAACAATTCTCGTACAACCCTTTCAAAATCTTGATACCAAAACACTTGCCACATCAGGGGCACATAAAAGAGAGAACATCAACTGACAATCATCTCAAGCCTCTGGAAGCCACAAACAAGGGTAAAATGAAGCAACACAAGTTTTTCCCCAATAATTCCAACACAAGGATAAAATTTCCCTCAAATATGAGATTAACTCCGAAAAGCCACACAAAGAAAGTTTCATCAAACCCCATCCACAAATCAATCAACTCTAAAACACAAATACAATCCATATATCCATAATGGTGTCACCTCAAAAAGGAATCATAGAAGAAAATCAACCTTTAATTCAACAAAATCACTCAACATCCAAAGCCACCAATAAGGCATTCCACGGGAGACCTCAATTTTCTCCTCACAAGAACCCCCTTATAGTGGTACGCAAATCACCTTCATAAAATCAGCAACATAGCAATGACAATAATTATCTATTTGCAGCTCCAAATAAAAGAAACCGACCTACTTAATGACTAAAACAATCACCATCTCAAGACTCTAAATAAGTATCCCTAAAGAGAACTTACAAATCAACCATTAAATGAATATAAAGGAAGTCAATTTTCAAAAGATTAAAATCCCATTTCACCAATAACCTATCCAATTCAAGAATATCCTAATCAATCTCTAATCATGCCCATACATTTAAATTTTACCTTTCTTTTATCAACATAATTGAAAACTACTTAATAGTTGGGTAGTTAACTCATTACCATTTCATAACCACTTATATACAAAACATAAATTTAAACATTATTTCCGCTCCCCTTCATCTTACTAACTTAACACTCAATTCCAATATTTAAAGTAATTGCGTAACCACTTAAGACCATTTGTTATACTTTAAAATGATAATAATAACCATAATCTAAATACTCAAACTACATATTAAAACTTACCACCTTAAAATCTTAAATTTATTAGTGTACACACATAAATACATTTTAAATCCACTACATATTTATATATTTTAATTTCTTGAGGGAATATAAATAGAAGGTAAATCTTTTCAAAGAATCCCTAATATTACAGTATCTATGCCCTTCTCTTATAAATTTAATTCCGCAAAATATTCTCTAAAGTTATGGGAATATAATCCCCTCTCTTTATCTTAAAGATTATTATAAATAATAGAATGCCTTTTAAATATGATAGTGCCTTTTTGTGGAATGGATATTGATGCACTTTAATCCCAATTCCATCTTATATAAAGGTTCACGTAAAAAAAAGAGGTTTCCCTTTTGCAAAAAAGGAAAATTCGATGATACTTATGTATTTATTTCTAACACAAAGCAATGTACTATATCCCATGTTAAGGAAAAGGAATAGAGATAGTCCCTATCTAAAGTGATACCAGTTATTTGGTATGGGCGATAATTGTATCAAAAATAACATGCAGTCATACAAGAAGAGAAGATTTGGGTTGAATGTGGCTGAGACAGATTGCCAATGTAATAAGAGAGAGATTAATTAAACTTTTAAACTTCCTATTATGGTCCAGTGCCATAGCAGAGACAGGTTGATAAAGAAATCAGAGGGATTATTTAAATCTATACACCCTACCATGTTCAAATACGCCACTGATAGGTTAGCAATGAAACCAGTGAGATTATTTAATTTACTCCTCCTTTGCAAGTCTAAACATTGCAGCTGAGATGGGTCGCCAATGGTTTCAGGGAGACTATTTAATTCTGCACAAAGCCTCAACTCTAAAAAGCGTAACAGAGACAGGTTGCCAAAAATATTAGAAAGTGAATATTGGAATTTAGAAATATCGCCATCTACTTGCATTATTATCAATTCTCAAATGTTATCCGCAAGACTGAAGAGAAGGAGAAAGGCAAGGTGCAAAAAACATGACTTAAGAGAAGGAGAATTAATATACAATTTTTCTGTTTTGGAACCTGATGCATTTCTGATTGGAGGCGAGTTTCTAGGGACGCGCTCAAGATTGAAGTTTGGAAAATGAACTTCACCACGATCAAGGGGAGCTCTCTATTTCTTGTCCAGAGAGCATCGACAAAAGATTTCAATGGATGTCGCAAATCAATGTTGACTGGAATGAAAACCCTGTGCCGAATAATCCATGACAAAAGAAACAACCCTTTGAACCCGCAATCCCCATTTTTTATCCGATCCAAGAAATGTCATTATTCTACAAAAAATTTCTTATAGATCCGATTCATATTCGAAAGCTAAGGATCAAAAATATCATAACCCCCCTCCTTCTCTAGAATAATTCTTATTTAATTTGTTTCATGGTGTCTTTTCCACTCCCATCGGGGAACCGTTCGACTTCCATCACTTATTATAATTTCTTTGATGGTGTCTTTTACACTCCCATCAGCAGACCGTTGCACTTCCAATAGTTATGATTGTATGCCAGCCACTACCCCTATTCATTATTTTATAATTGACTCCTTAATATATGAACCAAATAGATCAACTATTAAATATTTAATAAATATTTAATAATTTAATCTTTCTTTTAGTTACAATAAAATATATTTATTTTAATAAATATTTTCACCTTAATTTATTTAAACTTAAGTACAATTTTAATATTTAATGCTCCCTAATATTTTCTCACTTTTAAATTTATTAATTGAATTTAATCATTAAATGATAATTATCTTTCCCCATCTAAACCGATTACTTTAAATAACTAACTCCCAAAGATAATTCAATTAATGTTTATTATTGAATCTAATTCTTTATTTAATTCCAAATAAAACGAGTAACCCTATAATAAAATTAACTTTATTAGTCAAATCCAAGCATATTGTTAGTGTTATCTCATAACCTTAAAATTAAATTAAATAATAAAATTACCACATCATCATGACATTACTAACAAGAACTTACTTGACATCAACAATGACCGAAACAGAGGGCACTACAAGGGAAATCTTTGGATAGGATGCCATTTATGAGGTTTACCCTCAATTGTACCTAGGAAGCTCGAGCTATAGGAGGGTGAATGATGCATTCACCATGCATATCACCAGATTACTTCAAGGTGCAAAATGTGTAAGAATTTTGGACCAAGCAAAGGAGCTCATCAAGAAATATGGGGCTTGGTTTATTCAGTTCCCAACTTTCTCATACATTTGGATTGATGGTTTCTAGAGGGATCCTTATAGAATTCCAAGGTACCCTACATATCACATTCTACTTCTGGAGGTAACTAGAAAGATATGTGATTTTGATGCCATTGTCAAAAGGGACAAGCATAAAATTGGTTTTGGTGGAGATTTCCCATTAAGGATTTAATGGGATTTCCCATGGAAGTAACTAGAAAGATATATGCTTTTGGTTTATCCTTCCACTCCAAAAGATCAAGGTTTGACATCACAGGTGAAGCCCAAAAGAGAACCAGTAGAGAATATAGTCATAAGGTTGTGTTAGAAGATTACTGGGCCAAATATAGTGATGAGTATGAGGTAAGGAGGAAGAAGTTCTCTCGGCTCCTAGTTGAATCAATTCGACTATAAAATGTAAGGGAAGTCCAGGATCAACTCGAGGATGATGGAAATCTGATTCAGGGCCATGCTTATGAAGCAGTTAAACACATGCCCATCGGTGATGTGGACTGGCTAGAAGAAAAAACATAGAATTGGAATAGATAATGGATCTAGTCACCAAATATACTAGGATGTGGCTAAAACATAAGATATGGGAGCTAGAGAATGAGGGAGTGAAGTGAACCTTTGATCCAATGGGGGATTTCAAACCTCACTCTACTTTTGAAGAATCATTAGAATAGGATCCTAAAGGCAAAGAAAAGGTAGGCTCCCCTTTCAAGATCAAGATCAAGGGTGTTGAAGAGGAGCAAGCCCAAGGAGAAGAAAAAAAGAGAAAGACGATTGCTAAGAAAAGGTCAAGGGCTAAGAAGTCTGGTAAGGAAGAAACTGAAAAGAAGAATCCTGAAGTCAATGTTCTTGTGCCCAAAAGGAGAAGAATCATATGATTATTAGAAAAGGCGGGCTCTAAGGATGAGGAAGAAGTTTCCCCACCTATGGTGAATGTAGAAAGTTTGGGAGAAAAGACACGAGTGTATACAAGGAAGTCAAGGACTCCTCCTAAGGATAGTGTACCCAAAGCAGATCCTCCTCCAATTACTTCTCATGAGGGGCAACATGATGATGTTCCTTCTTCCCATGAAGCTCAAAACAAACCAAGTGAATATGAGAAAGCTGAAGATCATACAGACACTGAAGGGGAAGAATTTCATGAAGGTGAGCTTTATAATGTTGAGGCCAAAGTAGAAAAAGTGAAGCAGCCTCCTCTAGTTACATATGAAGATTCACCAGTTAGAACTAAAAGGGTTAAGTATCCTCATGGAGAGGAAGTATCAGACAAAGTTCCATCCCCTATACACAAAGGACACACTAAAGAAAAGGATTTCAAGGAAAAAGAAGTTCTTGAGAAGCATGGTTTGAATGAAGAAGTCCCTAAAGACCAACAAGAGGAAGTAGGATAGAGTGAGGTGAAATTGGAGTCCACTATTCCAGAATGGCTAGACAAGGAAATTTGAGAAAGCAGGTTGTTGTGGAGGATACCCCACCTAACTAGGATGAGTTGTTGGCCAAGATAGGAAAAGATAAAGGAAAGAAAAGGGCCAAGGTCATTTCCAAAATTGAAAGAGATGAGGCAAGCAATAGGTTAGTCCACATTGTAACCTCTGCTCTAGATAAAAAATGATGTGACTAGAAAAGATTATAATGTGCATACTTTCAATTTAGGGCCCACTTCCATTGAGCAGGACATTAAATATTATCACGGTTCTAGTGCAGTCATCTTGGGTAGATTGAGGAAAGAAATGAAAACTAAATAGGAGATGAAGAAGGAGATTGAGGGATTCAAGGAATGTTTAGAAGATATGATGAAACCCTTGCAATCCATTAATCCCTCATCTTCTTCTGCAAAACCCTTGCTCCGAGAGACTATCACTGAGCTTGAAAGGATGAAGGCTTCCTCTCTTGCTACTGCAAATTAGCTACATGGGGTGAAATTTAAGGGAAATGATGCTATCAAGGCTATTCTTTCAACTGGGAAAGATGGTATAAGAGTGAAAGATCAGTTGAAAGAGGTATTAGCTTAGGATAAAGAAGATACGAATCTCCTTCTGTTGAAAACTAAAACCTTCATGGAGTATACCAAGGACAAGATTGTGAGTGATATAATTCTTCCTTCCTCTAGAGCTGCTAAACCTTGGGAATGGTTTGAAGATTTGCAAATTAGGCAAAAGGTTCTGAAGAAGATCTATAAGCAGAGGAGGAAAATTGGAGATTCCCTAACTAGTGTGTATGATGGATGCATTGCTTTCTTCGAGATAATGACAGGGAGAAGGAAGATTGCAACTAAGTAATTGAGCTTGGAGCAGTTGAGAAAGTGGTGGAAGGATGTTTATGCTCCAGTTAGTGATGATCCTATTACTGAGCACCAGTTAGATGATATAGCCACCTACATTGCTATCATGGATAAATATTTAACATATAAGGTTGAGTGGGATAAATTGGTGGAGCAGTCTAAAGAAAACATTGCTTCAATTGAAATTTGACTTAAGGCTTTTCCTTTACCTCCTATAGTCGACTTGGATAAGGTTCTTTTGAAGGTGCATGAAATGTTGGATTGAAGGAAAGACAAAGGGGAAGGTAGTTAATATTGGGTTACATCGAGATTTGTGCTTCCCTATTATTTTTGCATGCATTGGTCCAAGCTGCATTGGAAATCCCAGGCCGACCTGGATGAAGTTCAATCATTTAATGTAAAGTTTATGTTATTTTGAATTTCTCTTAGTTGACTTTTCTTATGGCCAATTATTATTGTAAAATCTTGGCTAGGCCGACATGTTTTGAGGCCTCTATTAATACGAAATTCTACCTTATTTGTAGGATAGATAAGAAATAGAGACATAGAGATAACGAATATTGAAGCAAGTTAAGTAGAGTAGAAGTTAAAAAATTGTGCTCTCAAGTAAATATTGTAACAAAAATCTAGAATTGTTGCTCTAGTGGGTAATTTGATGCAAGTAATGACATTGTGATTTGGTGCCATACTTGTGTTATTCTTATCTTGCATGGTTCTTGTTATTCTATCCTTAAGATTGCTTTGAGGAAGATCGATATTGGATATTTAGGATTAGATTTAATTCAATGATGTTTATGGTTTGATATTTGACGTGTTGCAGTGATCCTTGGTCCATACTTTTTGTAGCTAGTTGACTATTAACTACTTTGCAAAGTTAGCTTGGACCATATATCTATTATGCTTTGTTCAATTGTGGAGATTTATTCATTTCAATTGCATTAGGTTTGTCTTGGATGAATATTCATGATCTAAAAATCTTATTACCTTAGAAGATTGCACTGTTCTTGTGAAATTGTAGATTCATCTAGTTTAAGGAGGGATTAGTTTGTGTCGGATTGGTCCATTTCAAGTATTTCATCATATGCATTGTGAATATTAGAGTAGTGTTAGTCTTAGTAATTTCTTTGAACCCTAATATTTTGTTATTTCTTTATCATCTTAGCTAGATTGAAGATTAAAAGTATCATCATATTGCGAGATCTGATAAATTGAAAATTTAGTCTTTGCTTGTAGTAAGGTCCCATTGTGATTACCAACATTTTCACATTATCACTAAGTTGTTTATGAATTTTCAAGACATGACATTAGAGACCTTGGGGTTATCTCTTGAGGCTTTCTGGTAGAGATTTACCTTTTAAGAGACATAGAATTTCATATTTTGTCTGAGTTGTTGCTGTGCAGAAAACATCATCAACACTTACCAAGTGTGGATTTGAAATGTTCATGTTTGTTAAAGTTGTACTTGGTATATTCACATTTGGAATGTATGGATTTTTTAGGGTAATGTTGTTTTGTTGAAGACTCATGCATTGATTGTTTGGTTGATAGATTTGTAAGTTTGGACTTTGATTTAAAGCTACCATAGGAAAAGGTGTTCCAAAATTTATATTGGGCATACTCACATTTTTTGTACCATTGAGGTTTTTAGGAGATAATGATCCCATGTATGGATTGTATAAATGTGATTTTCGATAATCAATCAACATTGTAAGGCTTTGATAGTTTGGTTGATTTAGACCACTCATGATGTATGAATCAAGTTTATATTCCATGTTTTTCTTGTGTTTTGACCTTGTTGACCTCTAAGGGACTTAGGACCAATTATGAGATGAAAGATGAAAGGGGTGAATGATATGGGTGTTGAACTTTTAGGACCCTTAGAGGGATACTAGACTTAAAGACTTTTAGATTTTTGATTTGATTTGGTTTGATTTGGATTTGATTTGGATTTAATTTAGATTTTTATTTTATTTTGATTTGGAGAATGAACTAATAAACCCCAAGATGTTGGATGTTATCTTGAAATAAACTTGTCCACAAGGTGATAATTTAACTAAGTGTATGAAGAAATATTCATCTACAAACACTTAGCTAAACAAGATGTTTTTTATTTTGATTTGGAAGGAATTGCCAAAAGTCTAGTATGAATGATTTTTCCAATGGTTCAAAAGTTGTTTGTGAGATGGGATTTGATTGATGTTTGAGATGGATGAATTGTTTGATATGAACCCCTAAATGAACCTAAGGAGAACCTTGTTTACAATATCAAGATAGTGAAGAACATGCTTTACTCTAAGAGTAGTTCAAACCAAAAGACCAATGTTTTGCTTGGAAGATCATAAGGAAAAAAATAACAAGCACATGTGTGGGGTTCAATTGATTTAATCTTGATTAATACATTGCTTTTACCACATCCAATGTATTTATTAAGTTTCAAACTGAATATTCTTGTATCAATTTCTTTTCATCCCACAAGTTTCATTATGTGGAAATCAAGAGAATCAAGGCAAAAGTTCCCTAATGTTGAATTTAGTAAGAGAAAATTGAGATATATATTTAAATACTTAGAAGCCTCTAAGGATAGAATCCCTAGGGAAAACAATAGCACTTGAATTTTTTCAAAGGTATTTGCTCCTCCTAAAGGGTTTGAAATACTATGTTTATGTTGATTTTTTTTTTCCAATGTTTTAGATCCAAAAAAAGTGTTTTGATTCTAAAATGGTGCACAACCCTAGTATAGAATGAGACAATATTTGTTGAATTTCCACTTGGATAAATCCAGCCATGCCTACTCTTGGTGGATGATTAGATGCTTGACTACACTTGCTCCCCTCCATGACACACACTTCCTGGGTAAACCAAGCATCAATACCCTTGAAAATAGCATGGCATTCTTCTCATTTCTGCTAATATCCATAAAAATGTAGGACGGCTTTAGAACAACTATTCTTGTACCAACAAATAGATAAGGATTTGGACTTTAAAAAAAAAAGGTTCTAGTATAGGCATTTCATTCATGGGGGATCATCCATACAACAAGAGACCATTGCTTCCCTTCTTGTTAGAACAATCCCTATAATACTTGAACTTTCCTCAAGTACCCACACTTATATATTGGGTGGAAGTTGCTTGGCTTTAGCATGTTCCCAGTTGGGTTGTTCCTTGGGGTGATTACTTTTTCCCACCAAGACAGACCCTCTAAAGGTAAAAGAAAGTGAGTAAGTACATTCATAGTTCGATCAATATTTGTTTGCGTGAACAAAGAGATAACACACGTAATATAATTAGCTCACACTAGTAAGGTTTGTTCAATTTTTAAAATTCCAAATTCAAGTGTAGATGCAATCTTTTAGATAACCTAATATAACCAATAGACTTTTGATTCTAAAGATTTTTATGAAGTGCAGGAGAAGTGCATACGCCTTTTAAATGACATTGGTTTGTAAAAAATTTTACAAAACAATAAAGACACATGTTCATTTTAGACTTCGAAAGTAGTAATGAATTCTTTTTATAGAACCAAATTTGAGTGTGAAAGTTTTTTGTTCAATTTTATACCAAATCAAAAAGCTAGTAAGTGTGTAAAGTTAATTTTAACTAACTTGAAGAGATCAAATCGATGGTTAATTTTAAACCCAAAATCAAAGTGAATTGACCTAAAACAAAAAATGGAAGCCCTAAGCATTTAAAAATTATGCTTTGTCAATTTCAAGTTCAATGCTCATTTTCTTCAACTCCAATCTGTGTGCTTTTGTTCAATTCCAATGCTTAATTCTAATGTCAACCTAACCTACAAACATTGCAAAGTAAAATCTTCGAGATGAGATTTATTTCAAAGAATTAATGATAATATTTAGCATTAAAATTTAAAACACAATTCCTAAATAAAGATAGATTCTAGCATTTCCCAAATAAAATTTGGATTCAAATCACGTGAAATATTTAGCATTAAAAATCAAAATACAATTCACTCTGAGTATGGTGTCCTTAAAAAATCAAATCTAGACCAATACCCACATGAATCTAAATGTAGATTTTGTAGCAAATTCGATTTGAGGAGTTCAGTCAATAGAGAATCACAGTCAATACCAAAATTTTTTAACTTGGATCTGGAAAAAATAATTTAGCCCCTACCATTTGACATTGGCAATATACTCAAAACTCCTCAAAAAGAAAGATCACAGTTTCCCTCTTTTATTGATAGTAAAAAAAATGCATTTATCAAGCATTTTACTCTCCTATATTCCAACAAAATTTACAGAGGTGTTTTTTTGCATTGTTTCTATGTTTCTCCCTTAGTTGGTGACAAAAACACTTAAAACATGGGTATGTGCAGGATCATGATGGGCCAAAAAGTGACAATATTATGGGTATTTGTAGGGTATGTGGCTGATGACTTTTCTTTTACCCAAAATGGATGAAACGAAAAGGGTTTTTAGAGGAGATTCTCAGCTTTCCACCAATATAAATTATGCTATAATTTGAATTTACTAAATAATTATTATTTATTTTCTATTAGAATTATGACTAAAGTCCTAATCAATAGGCTGATTGAAAAACATCTATAACTTTCAAATGGTAACACATTTTTTGAATCTGAAACATGTGTCACATTCTGTGCTTCACATACTATAGGATTAAAAAAAGAAAAATTAAATTTCATGAATTTTTGACCAAGTTAAGGTGGTTAGACATACAAGTTTTTATATTTTTAAAAGTTGTAATAAAAATTCATAATTAATTATTTACTTGGAAAAAATTACAAAAAATATGCATCACATCTAGACATGAGTCCTCTACTTATATATAAAATATTATAAAAAATTATTATCATTTTATTATGGTTAGGGTGGTGGATAGACACCTAGCTTCCTATTTTCCACGAAATTTAAGTACCTCTGCATTGAAATTTCAAATTTTCACCAAATAGTTTTTTATTTTTATTTTTAAATAAACCTAATAGTTTAGAAACTACATTCAATTTTTTACAGATTCTTTTCTTACATATTTTAAAAATAATATAAATAACTTATTCAAATTTTTACGTCAAGTTGCCTCCTAACACCGATTTTTCTAAATTTTTTGTCACTTAAGGGCTTGTTTTTTCCATGATGATCCTGCACATACCCACATCATAAAAATTGAAGTTTTGGCATGACAAATGCCCTAGACAACATTTTGGATGTGAGA
Source organism: Sequoia sempervirens (assembly GCA_007258455.2). Taxonomy (NCBI): domain Eukaryota; kingdom Viridiplantae; phylum Streptophyta; class Pinopsida; order Cupressales; family Cupressaceae; genus Sequoia; species Sequoia sempervirens. The sequence continues at coordinate 1,772 of VDFB02181321.1, read as the reverse complement.
ACAACAATTATTTTGAAGTTTGCAGCATTAAAATACACCAAATCTCTCAGAAATGTGGTTGCATTCTATAACTTTTCTCCTCTGGCCAACTTCCAGACTTACCAAGCATTTTACTCTCCTACATTCCAACAAAAGTTATAGAAGAATTTTTTGCATTTTTGTCACGTTTTTCCTTTAGCTGGTGACAAAAAAAAATTGAAACATCATAAAAATTGAGGTTTGGGCATGACAAATGCCCCAGACAACATTTTGGATGTGAGAACTACAATTATTTTGAAGTTTGTAGCATTAAAATACACCCAATCTCCCAAAAACGTGGCTGCATTTTATAACTTTTACCAACAATTTAATTCGCATGTAATGTAGTTGTTGCCAATGAAGAGTAGGAAAAAATATTTTAGAATGAACTAAAATACAACAAAAGAACAAAGATCTTGAATTATTTTAGAACGAACTAAAATACAACAAAAGAATAGAGATCCAACCCTCTTTCTAGAGCCATTATGTAGATGTCTAATAATTTGCAAAATGTTTAAAATTTAACACACATTAGGATGTTAGTCATTTAAAGCACAAAAAGTTAAACATCTTTATGAAATATTCAATCATCTTAAATATACAACCAAAGAAATAATGAAACCAAACAAAAGCATAATACAAATATGAATCAAACTCTATTTCATAGTGAATTGGTGCTACTTTGATGTGGAAAGTAGCCCTTTCCCAACTCTTGATAAGTTTTAAAAATGATGAGCAAGATGAAAATGATGAAGAGAAATGTGTGCATAGTGTAAATGCATAAAACTGTGGATAGATTTGAAGTAGAGAAGGCCTCTATTTATAAGTTAGAGTTTTGAAGAATTGAAGAATAGGAAGAATGTGAGATTAAGAAAGAACTAATGAGATTGAGATATTTGTCTCAATGCCAATGAGTAAGGAATGATCACACTTTGTATGTGTTTGCAAGAGACACCAAATGCATATTTGAGAGGCATTGTTTTGAGGGGAGAAATTGTTTGAATGAGAAAGTCAAATGAAGGAATATTCCCTTTGGAGAGGGAAAATGAGATAATTAGTTAATTAGAAAAAATAATTTTCATGTGCAAGTGTCTGAGTTAGTTTGGGGTTGAGTTTGACTGGGGTTGAGTCAAAAGCTAGAGAATGGGTAAATAGGATTATGAGTTAATTAATTTAGAATTAATTAACTTAGATGAATTTAGGGGATCAAAATTAATTAACTTGGAGGAATTTAGGGGATTTGACATTTGATTTAAATGGTTTGATTTATTAAACCAAATAAGAATACTTTTGAGAATTTAATTAAATAAATTGATTTATTTAATTAAATAAGAGGACTTTAGTGATTTAATTAAATAAATGAATTATTAATTAAAGAGATACTATAGAATTAATTAAATAAAATTTGGTATGTACAAAATCATCATGGAAAAAAAGGCCCTTAGGTGGCAAAAAAATTAGAAAATTCAGAGTTAGGCAACTTGACTTAAAATTTTGAATAAGTTATCTATATTATTTCAAAAATATGTAAGAATAGAATTTGTAGAAAATTGAATGAGTTTCTAAAATAGTATGTTTTAAGAAAAAAAAATCTATTTGGTGAAAATTTGAAATTTCAATGCAATAGTACTTAAATTTCAGGGAAAAAATAAGTAGGTGTCTGTCTAACCACCCTAACCACAATAAAACGATAATATTTTTTCATAAGATTTTATATATAAGTAGAGGACTCATGTCCCGATATAATGCATATT